>CAKJTD010000107.1:704880-707380 GCA_917499995.1 Ichneumon xanthorius
TAATGATTATTCTTTTTATGGTTAAAATGTTCAAGTCTTTCAATTTGTCACAATTTATCTCAAATTACCTTTGGTTAGGTTTGAATTACCGATGTACACTTTGCACCCTTAAGGTTTCCGATTACCATGGAAACGTTCGTATTCAACCGTGTTGTCAGACTGGCCAGTACCTGCTCTCGATCCTCTATATATATTCCTCGAGAGCAGGTATCAGCTTAATATTTAGCGCAAGTTTATAATCTACTTAATTTCTGTAAACAAATATCTTTCCAAATCCTCGCTTTTTCGTGAGCGGGATTTGGAGCATATTTTCCTTTTCGCAATTCTCGCCTCGGTGTTCTCGAGTCGGTGCCCCAGTTACCGAGGCGCTCGCGGTTGCCTAACTGCTGCGTCAGCAGTATCGACGCTCGACGCTTGACGTTCGACGCTCGATGTACGCTCGATGCGTAACGCAACCGAATGTGTCTCGCAACCGAAATAATCGGTGCCGAGACTCTTCGAAATAATAATATGTATTTCGGATTACCTATAATAATTATTAACACCTGCCCGGGGCACAACACAATGGTTTCGACGAGGAGGAGACTGTCAAGGAAGAAATCTCCTACAAGATCGGCGATTTGTGACACGTATCTCGATAACTAATCCACAAATCGAGGAGGGTGACTGCAGGTATCTGCCAACGACTCTGCCGACGGAAATTCTACACGAGGATTTTCACACATCTCAACAAAGCTAATATCTTTGTGTGGGGCTTACGGTTTACGAAGCCGGTGGTGGAGGTCCGTTACCAAAAAATGGTCCCGAATGGCACGATATCAGGAACGGTACTCTCAAAGAATTGACAAACTACAGTCGTGATCTCAACGCGTTACTCAAGGTAAGTTTTCACATTTTTTGACGAGAGGAATGAGATTACCGAGAAACAAAAATAACGCCGTAACAGCGATAATTCACGAATCGACTACAAACGAATTACCACCGCCGCAGGTGCAGAAGAAATATCGCGGACCTAATGGCGGAGGTTCAGGACCGTTGCCTCGAGCGATTCGCGGTTCAGGCGCCAGCGAGACTCCCAAGTAACACAAAAACGACAAGAGATCACCTCGGGGTCACAAGGAAAAGCTGACCGACGAGCAGGTTTGGTCGGCCATGGAAAATACCGGTAGCAAAGTTTGGGGCCACGACGATCGATTTGACAATGATTACGAGTCAAAATAAAAGCATAAACAAAAATACATAATCGACCACTGAACACATAGGAAAAACTTTCACAGGTAGTTTTTATAATGAAAGATTGTGCAAAAGTATGTAGCAATAACGATAAGACGGGGATGAATTGCTTGTTTAAAATGTCTTTTTTGTTTAATGAAAGTCCTCCATGGGTAGACTCGTTGCCTACAATTAGAAATTTGAGTTTTTTTACAATCGCGGTATATCAAAAATGAATCCTGACAGAGATGACATATCCATACATGAAATATGGTTTAGCATCATCGTGTATGTATTGTATGTGCATGTAGAGGCGCGCGCGAAAAATTTCAGACGACTTTCCACCAGATCAGTCAGAAAAGAAAATTGAAAAAAAAAAACGAAAAAGAAAAACCTTTATAGAATACACGGCTTTATATATAACATATATATTATTTTATATATATTTGTAGATCTGCCACAAACTCGTCTATCATCGTATGGAACTTTTTCTATTCTGCTTATACATTTTGTCTTGTATCGCGCTGCATCACACATACACACGCGCCCGACGACGTTGTAAAAAAAAGAAGCAAATGGTTTCAAAATGGCAATTTTTTTCTAAGTTATTTTTTTTATGTTCAAACAACTTACACGTAATTTTTTTAGATACTTTTTTTCACTGTAAATACGCGGAACTCGATTTTCCATGCGGATAAAAAAACAATTAGGAAGACCCTCGTAATCATGGTGTTATTGGCCTGAAAGCGTTTTTTTTTACAGTTTACAATTATTTGTAATAATGGATACTTATTTGTCAAATAAAAGTTAGTACAAACGAATTTGTTAATTCTACTTTCCTCCTCAAGATTAAGACTAAGAAGAAAATCGCATTTACAGGAAAAAATAGGTGAAATCAACCACAAAATACTTTTTTTCAAAAAAGTGAAAATGGTACGCCAAGTACTTAACATGTGTTGTCTCGTTCAGAAAGTATATTTATCAAAACAATCTTTTCAAAAAAAGGTAATTGAAAAAAGTATATGATCAAAATAAAAAAATAAGCCTATCAAAACAATCTAAAAATAAAAAAAGTTGAAAATTGAAATTTTCATATGGCTTCCTCATAGAAGTTGCAAATTGAAATTTTCATGTGGCTTTCTCATAAAAGCTGCAAATTGAAATTTTCATATGGGCTTCTCCTAATGTTCCTTTATTTGCGAATCTTCTTCTATGAGGAAGCATTTTCTGTATTGTTGGCTTCCTTATAGAGGAAGCTTCGCAAATAAAGGAACATTATGAGAAGCCC
>CAKJTD010000108.1:0-219730 GCA_917499995.1 Ichneumon xanthorius
GCCACTTCGCGGGTCACACGAGGTGGTTCAGGCATTTTTTTTATTTTTATTATGACGGTGATACGTGACCACAGTACCGCACCACAGTCTCTAACGATACGATAGCGATACTCTAGAAAAAGTTCTACATTTTTATACTCGACACACCCGCCGCCCGTAGCCAGTCAGGAAGCACACTCATCATCCCTTCCAATTTATTTTCTCTCTTTTCATCTTTCTCTCTTTCTCTCTCTCTCTCTCTCTCTCTCTCTCAATACTCCCATATCGTTTTTATATGTTGACGTAATGCAGCTAGAGTATTAAAACCATTTCTATATTTTTCCGTTTTTTTCTCTTTTATCTATATCATAATTTACTATCAACGAAAGATTTCTAATGGAACTTGGTTTATTTTTATCATAAAAAGACATTAATTTATTTGAGAGTTCTTGCAATTTTGTGATCGCATCCTCCATTGGACACTCGATTCCAAATATTGATAAATCAAATTTTCCAGATTTTGTTACTTTTTCACTGAATTTATCATACTCTTGATACATATCATCAAATATTATATACAATCGGCCATTGTTATACTTGAAGAATGTAATTATACATTCTTCAAGTATAACAATGGTGTGTAGCACACCGATACCCGAGAAAGCATCCGTTAAAATATGATATTTATGGGGGCGAAAGTGACACGAGTCCAATCCGATCGCGTAAGGACCGTCAGCGAAGACATAGATTCTTCCATTGTGCGTCGAGACAGCTGTTTTCACTCCGTTGTATCGAAAATCCACACCGAACATTTGTTACTAAGTTTTAGGCCATCCGTTCAAAACTTGTAGATTTATACGATCGAATACATAGACCAAATTATCAACATAGATAGCGATATCACCTGATGGATGTTCATATATGGCAGATATAGATGTATAATTTTCCGGTAAAAAAGTAAGAAAACTTCTCATCAATCGCGGTTTCTCATATTTTTTTCCCCAGAAGACACATCCATAGGCCACGCCCATTTCCCATAGATAACATACAATCGTTTTCGAGTGATGAAAATTTTTAATTTCGATGGTTCTATCTGACAGATATCATCTTCGGTTGGAGGTGATTCGTTAGGGGGAGAATATACTGGTGGTCGTCGTGATGATGATGATGGTGGCGATGACGGTGTCGTCGATTCATGATATCGAACTTTTTTCTTCCTAGATGTCGTTGGTTTTTTCTTTTTATACAATTCTTCAATACCATTCAAATCATCTTGTTCGAAAGGATATTCACTGGTATCGGTGTGCGATCGATAAATAGGAAACATCAATGCATTTGCAACATTCGTATGATGAAAACCTAATACATGACCAACTTCATGCAACAATACCCAATATAAACTATATTTATTCTCATCCAGATTATCAGTCAATGATGAATCCCACTCGTAATTCAAGGATATGTGAATCTCCTTTGTCGAATCAATTAACGTTGGTAAAAATCCATGACCCAATTCTTTTTCCTCGAATGGCGAATAACACAATGTTGCATTATTATGTATATAATAATGATTTCGATTTTTTAATGAAATAATTATATCGGCATTTCTATCCTGTAACGTGGCAAATTTTGCCCGTTACTTATTCGACCGTTTCAGCTTGCTCGTCGACTCACAAGGCGATTCCATAGGGCCCATTGATTAAGACCGAATTATTTTTAATTTTATTTTGGGAAAATATTTCATGTATTCCGCGCCTCGGGCGAGAGAGCGAGCCGAGGAGAGAAATTCGTCATCGGGGGAACAAGTCGTCGTCGTCGTCGTCGTCGTCGTCGTCGTCGTCGTCGTCGTCGTCGTCGTCGTCGTCGTCGTCGTCGTCGTCGTCGTCGTCGTCGTCGTCGTCGTCGTCGTCGTCGTCGTCGTCGTCGTCGTCGTCGTCGTCGTCGTCGTCGTCGTCGTCGTCGTCGTCGTCGTCGTCGTCGTCGTCGTCGTCGTCGTCGTCGTCGTCGTCGTCGTCGTCGTCGTCGTCGTCGTCGTCGTCGTCGTCGTCGTCGTCGTCGTCGTCGTCGTCGTCGTCGTCGTCGTCGTCGTCGTCGTCGTCGTCGTCGTCGTCGTCGTCGTCGTCGTCGTCGTCGTCGTCGTCGTCGTCGTCGTCGTCGTCGTCGTCGTCGTCGTCGTCGTCGTCGTCGTCGTCGTCGTCGTCGTCGTCGTCGTCGTCGTCGTCGTCGTCGTCGTCGTCGTCGTCGTCGTCGTCGTCGTCGTCGTCGTCGTCGTCGTCGTCGTCGTCGTCGTCGTCGTCGTCGTCGTCGTCGTCGTCGTCGTCGTCGTCGTCGTCGTCGTCGTCGTCGTCGTCGTCGTCGTCGTCGTCGTCGTCGTCGTCGTCGTCGTCGTCGTCGTCGTCGTCGTCGTCGTCGTCGTCGTCGTCGTCGTCGTCGTCGTCGTCGTCGTCGTCGTCGTCGTCGTCGTCGTCGTCGTCGTCGTCGTCGTCGTCGTCGTCGTCGTCGTCGTCGTCGTCGTCGTCGTCGTCGTCGTCGTCGTCGTCGTCGTCGTCGTCGTCGTCGTCGTCGTCGTCGTCGTCGTCGTCGTCGTCGTCGTCGTCGTCGTCGTCGTCGTCGTCGTCGTCGTCGTCGTCGTCGTCGTCGTCGTCGTCGTCGTCGTCGTCGTCGTCGTCGTCGTCGTCGTCGTCGTCGTCGTCGTCGTCGTCGTCGTCGTCGTCGTCGTCGTCGTCGTCGTCGTCGTCGTCGTCGTCGTCGTCGTCGTCGTCGTCGTCGTCGTCGTCGTCGTCGTCGTCGTCGTCGTCGTCGTCGTCGTCGTCGTCGTCGTCGTCGTCGTCGTCGTCGTCGTCGTCGTCGTCGTCGTCGTCGTCGTCGTCGTCGTCGTCGTCGTCGTCGTCGTCGTCGTCGTCGTCGTCGTCGTCGTCGTCGTCGTCGTCGTCGTCGTCGTCGTCGTCGTCGTCGTCGTCGTCGTCGTCGTCGTCGTCGTCGTCGTCGTCGTCGTCGTCGTCGTCGTCGTCGTCGTCGTCGTCGTCGTCGTCGTCGTCGTCGTCGTCGTCGTCGTCGTCGTCGTCGTCGTCGTCGTCGTCGTCGTCGTCGTCGTCGTCGTCGTCGTCGTCGTCGTCGTCGTCGTCGTCGTCGTCGTCGTCGTCGTCGTCGTCGTCGTCGTCGTCGTCGTCGTCGTCGTCGTCGTCGTCGTCGTCGTCGTCGTCGTCGTCGTCGTCGTCGTCGTCGTCGTCGTCGTCGTCGTCGTCGTCGTCGTCGTCGTCGTCGTCGTCGTCGTCGTCGTCGTCGTCGTCGTCGTCGTCGTCGTCGTCGTCGTCGTCGTCGTCGTCGTCGTCGTCGTCGTCGTCGTCGTCGTCGTCGTCGTCGTCGTCGTCGTCGTCGTCGTCGTCGTCGTCGTCGTCGTCGTCGTCGTCGTCGTCGTCGTCGTCGTCGTCGTCGTCGTCGTCGTCGTCGTCGTCGTCGTCGTCGTCGTCGTCGTCGTCGTCGTCGTCGTCGTCGTCGTCGTCGTCGTCGTCGTCGTCGTCGTCGTCGTCGTCGTCGTCGTCGTCGTCGTCGTCGTCGTCGTCGTCGTCGTCGTCGTCGTCGTCGTCGTCGTCGTCGTCGTCGTCGTCGTCGTCGTCGTCGTCGTCGTCGTCGTCGTCGTCGTCGTCGTCGTCGTCGTCGTCGTCGTCGTCGTCGTCGTCGTCGTCGTCGTCGTCGTCGTCGTCGTCGTCGTCGTCGTCGTCGTCGTCGTCGTCGTCGTCGTCGTCGTCGTCGTCGTCGTCGTCGTCGTCGTCGTCGTCGTCGTCGTCGTCGTCGTCGTCGTCGTCGTCGTCGTCGTCGTCGTCGTCGTCGTCGTCGTCGTCGTCGTCGTCGTCGTCGTCGTCGTCGTCGTCGTCGTCGTCGTCGTCGTCGTCGTCGTCGTCGTCGTCGTCGTCGTCGTCGTCGTCGTCGTCGTCGTCGTCGTCGTCGTCGTCGTCGTCGTCGTCGTCGTCGTCGTCGTCGTCGTCGTCGTCGTCGTCGTCGTCGTCGTCGTCGTCGTCGTCGTCGTCGTCGTCGTCGTCGTCGTCGTCGTCGTCGTCGTCGTCGTCGTCGTCGTCGTCGTCGTCGTCGTCGTCGTCGTCGTCGTCGTCGTCGTCGTCGTCGTCGTCGTCGTCGTCGTCGTCGTCGTCGTCGTCGTCGTCGTCGTCGTCGTCGTCGTCGTCGTCGTCGTCGTCGTCGTCGTCGTCGTCGTCGTCGTCGTCGTCGTCGTCGTCGTCGTCGTCGTCGTCGTCGTCGTCGTCGTCGTCGTCGTCGTCGTCGTCGTCGTCGTCGTCGTCGTCGTCGTCGTCGTCGTCGTCGTCGTCGTCGTCGTCGTCGTCGTCGTCGTCGTCGTCGTCGTCGTCGTCGTCGTCGTCGTCGTCGTCGTCGTCGTCGTCGTCGTCGTCGTCGTCGTCGTCGTCGTCGTCGTCGTCGTCGTCGTCGTCGTCGTCGTCGTCGTCGTCGTCGTCGTCGTCGTCGTCGTCGTCGTCGTCGTCGTCGTCGTCGTCGTCGTCGTCGTCGTCGTCGTCGTCGTCGTCGTCGTCGTCGTCGTCGTCGTCGTCGTCGTCGTCGTCGTCGTCGTCGTCGTCGTCGTCGTCGTCGTCGTCGTCGTCGTCGTCGTCGTCGTCGTCGTCGTCGTCGTCGTCGTCGTCGTCGTCGTCGTCGTCGTCGTCGTCGTCGTCGTCGTCGTCGTCGTCGTCGTCGTCGTCGTCGTCGTCGTCGTCGTCGTCGTCGTCGTCGTCGTCGTCGTCGTCGTCGTCGTCGTCGTCGTCGTCGTCGTCGTCGTCGTCGTCGTCGTCGTCGTCGTCGTCGTCGTCGTCGTCGTCGTCGTCGTCGTCGTCGTCGTCGTCGTCGTCGTCGTCGTCGTCGTCGTCGTCGTCGTCGTCGTCGTCGTCGTCGTCGTCGTCGTCGTCGTCGTCGTCGTCGTCGTCGTCGTCGTCGTCGTCGTCGTCGTCGTCGTCGTCGTCGTCGTCGTCGTCGTCGTCGTCGTCGTCGTCGTCGTCGTCGTCGTCGTCGTCGTCGTCGTCGTCGTCGTCGTCGTCGTCGTCGTCGTCGTCGTCGTCGTCGTCGTCGTCGTCGTCGTCGTCGTCGTCGTCGTCGTCGTCGTCGTCGTCGTCGTCGTCGTCGTCGTCGTCGTCGTCGTCGTCGTCGTCGTCGTCGTCGTCGTCGTCGTCGTCGTCGTCGTCGTCGTCGTCGTCGTCGTCGTCGTCGTCGTCGTCGTCGTCGTCGTCGTCGTCGTCGTCGTCGTCGTCGTCGTCGTCGTCGTCGTCGTCGTCGTCGTCGTCGTCGTCGTCGTCGTCGTCGTCGTCGTCGTCGTCGTCGTCGTCGTCGTCGTCGTCGTCGTCGTCGTCGTCGTCGTCGTCGTCGTCGTCGTCGTCGTCGTCGTCGTCGTCGTCGTCGTCGTCGTCGTCGTCGTCGTCGTCGTCGTCGTCGTCGTCGTCGTCGTCGTCGTCGTCGTCGTCGTCGTCGTCGTCGTCGTCGTCGTCGTCGTCGTCGTCGTCGTCGTCGTCGTCGTCGTCGTCGTCGTCGTCGTCGTCGTCGTCGTCGTCGTCGTCGTCGTCGTCGTCGTCGTCGTCGTCGTCGTCGTCGTCGTCGTCGTCGTCGTCGTCGTCGTCGTCGTCGTCGTCGTCGTCGTCGTCGTCGTCGTCGTCGTCGTCGTCGTCGTCGTCGTCGTCGTCGTCGTCGTCGTCGTCGTCGTCGTCGTCGTCGTCGTCGTCGTCGTCGTCGTCGTCGTCGTCGTCGTCGTCGTCGTCGTCGTCGTCGTCGTCGTCGTCGTCGTCGTCGTCGTCGTCGTCGTCGTCGTCGTCGTCGTCGTCGTCGTCGTCGTCGTCGTCGTCGTCGTCGTCGTCGTCGTCGTCGTCGTCGTCGTCGTCGTCGTCGTCGTCGTCGTCGTCGTCGTCGTCGTCGTCGTCGTCGTCGTCGTCGTCGTCGTCGTCGTCGTCGTCGTCGTCGTCGTCGTCGTCGTCGTCGTCGTCGTCGTCGTCGTCGTCGTCGTCGTCGTCGTCGTCGTCGTCGTCGTCGTCGTCGTCGTCGTCGTCGTCGTCGTCGTCGTCGTCGTCGTCGTCGTCGTCGTCGTCGTCGTCGTCGTCGTCGTCGTCGTCGTCGTCGTCGTCGTCGTCGTCGTCGTCGTCGTCGTCGTCGTCGTCGTCGTCGTCGTCGTCGTCGTCGTCGTCGTCGTCGTCGTCGTCGTCGTCGTCGTCGTCGTCGTCGTCGTCGTCGTCGTCGTCGTCGTCGTCGTCGTCGTCGTCGTCGTCGTCGTCGTCGTCGTCGTCGTCGTCGTCGTCGTCGTCGTCGTCGTCGTCGTCGTCGTCGTCGTCGTCGTCGTCGTCGTCGTCGTCGTCGTCGTCGTCGTCGTCGTCGTCGTCGTCGTCGTCGTCGTCGTCGTCGTCGTCGTCGTCGTCGTCGTCGTCGTCGTCGTCGTCGTCGTCGTCGTCGTCGTCGTCGTCGTCGTCGTCGTCGTCGTCGTCGTCGTCGTCGTCGTCGTCGTCGTCGTCGTCGTCGTCGTCGTCGTCGTCGTCGTCGTCGTCGTCGTCGTCGTCGTCGTCGTCGTCGTCGTCGTCGTCGTCGTCGTCGTCGTCGTCGTCGTCGTCGTCGTCGTCGTCGTCGTCGTCGTCGTCGTCGTCGTCGTCGTCGTCGTCGTCGTCGTCGTCGTCGTCGTCGTCGTCGTCGTCGTCGTCGTCGTCGTCGTCGTCGTCGTCGTCGTCGTCGTCGTCGTCGTCGTCGTCGTCGTCGTCGTCGTCGTCGTCGTCGTCGTCGTCGTCGTCGTCGTCGTCGTCGTCGTCGTCGTCGTCGTCGTCGTCGTCGTCGTCGTCGTCGTCGTCGTCGTCGTCGTCGTCGTCGTCGTCGTCGTCGTCGTCGTCGTCGTCGTCGTCGTCGTCGTCGTCGTCGTCGTCGTCGTCGTCGTCGTCGTCGTCGTCGTCGTCGTCGTCGTCGTCGTCGTCGTCGTCGTCGTCGTCGTCGTCGTCGTCGTCGTCGTCGTCGTCGTCGTCGTCGTCGTCGTCGTCGTCGTCGTCGTCGTCGTCGTCGTCGTCGTCGTCGTCGTCGTCGTCGTCGTCGTCGTCGTCGTCGTCGTCGTCGTCGTCGTCGTCGTCGTCGTCGTCGTCGTCGTCGTCGTCGTCGTCGTCGTCGTCGTCGTCGTCGTCGTCGTCGTCGTCGTCGTCGTCGTCGTCGTCGTCGTCGTCGTCGTCGTCGTCGTCGTCGTCGTCGTCGTCGTCGTCGTCGTCGTCGTCGTCGTCGTCGTCGTCGTCGTCGTCGTCGTCGTCGTCGTCGTCGTCGTCGTCGTCGTCGTCGTCGTCGTCGTCGTCGTCGTCGTCGTCGTCGTCGTCGTCGTCGTCGTCGTCGTCGTCGTCGTCGTCGTCGTCGTCGTCGTCGTCGTCGTCGTCGTCGTCGTCGTCGTCGTCGTCGTCGTCGTCGTCGTCGTCGTCGTCGTCGTCGTCGTCGTCGTCGTCGTCGTCGTCGTCGTCGTCGTCGTCGTCGTCGTCGTCGTCGTCGTCGTCGTCGTCGTCGTCGTCGTCGTCGTCGTCGTCGTCGTCGTCGTCGTCGTCGTCGTCGTCGTCGTCGTCGTCGTCGTCGTCGTCGTCGTCGTCGTCGTCGTCGTCGTCGTCGTCGTCGTCGTCGTCGTCGTCGTCGTCGTCGTCGTCGTCGTCGTCGTCGTCGTCGTCGTCGTCGTCGTCGTCGTCGTCGTCGTCGTCGTCGTCGTCGTCGTCGTCGTCGTCGTCGTCGTCGTCGTCGTCGTCGTCGTCGTCGTCGTCGTCGTCGTCGTCGTCGTCGTCGTCGTCGTCGTCGTCGTCGTCGTCGTCGTCGTCGTCGTCGTCGTCGTCGTCGTCGTCGTCGTCGTCGTCGTCGTCGTCGTCGTCGTCGTCGTCGTCGTCGTCGTCGTCGTCGTCGTCGTCGTCGTCGTCGTCGTCGTCGTCGTCGTCGTCGTCGTCGTCGTCGTCGTCGTCGTCGTCGTCGTCGTCGTCGTCGTCGTCGTCGTCGTCGTCGTCGTCGTCGTCGTCGTCGTCGTCGTCGTCGTCGTCGTCGTCGTCGTCGTCGTCGTCGTCGTCGTCGTCGTCGTCGTCGTCGTCGTCGTCGTCGTCGTCGTCGTCGTCGTCGTCGTCGTCGTCGTCGTCGTCGTCGTCGTCGTCGTCGTCGTCGTCGTCGTCGTCGTCGTCGTCGTCGTCGTCGTCGTCGTCGTCGTCGTCGTCGTCGTCGTCGTCGTCGTCGTCGTCGTCGTCGTCGTCGTCGTCGTCGTCGTCGTCGTCGTCGTCGTCGTCGTCGTCGTCGTCGTCGTCGTCGTCGTCGTCGTCGTCGTCGTCGTCGTCGTCGTCGTCGTCGTCGTCGTCGTCGTCGTCGTCGTCGTCGTCGTCGTCGTCGTCGTCGTCGTCGTCGTCGTCGTCGTCGTCGTCGTCGTCGTCGTCGTCGTCGTCGTCGTCGTCGTCGTCGTCGTCGTCGTCGTCGTCGTCGTCGTCGTCGTCGTCGTCGTCGTCGTCGTCGTCGTCGTCGTCGTCGTCGTCGTCGTCGTCGTCGTCGTCGTCGTCGTCGTCGTCGTCGTCGTCGTCGTCGTCGTCGTCGTCGTCGTCGTCGTCGTCGTCGTCGTCGTCGTCGTCGTCGTCGTCGTCGTCGTCGTCGTCGTCGTCGTCGTCGTCGTCGTCGTCGTCGTCGTCGTCGTCGTCGTCGTCGTCGTCGTCGTCGTCGTCGTCGTCGTCGTCGTCGTCGTCGTCGTCGTCGTCGTCGTCGTCGTCGTCGTCGTCGTCGTCGTCGTCGTCGTCGTCGTCGTCGTCGTCGTCGTCGTCGTCGTCGTCGTCGTCGTCGTCGTCGTCGTCGTCGTCGTCGTCGTCGTCGTCGTCGTCGTCGTCGTCGTCGTCGTCGTCGTCGTCGTCGTCGTCGTCGTCGTCGTCGTCGTCGTCGTCGTCGTCGTCGTCGTCGTCGTCGTCGTCGTCGTCGTCGTCGTCGTCGTCGTCGTCGTCGTCGTCGTCGTCGTCGTCGTCGTCGTCGTCGTCGTCGTCGTCGTCGTCGTCGTCGTCGTCGTCGTCGTCGTCGTCGTCGTCGTCGTCGTCGTCGTCGTCGTCGTCGTCGTCGTCGTCGTCGTCGTCGTCGTCGTCGTCGTCGTCGTCGTCGTCGTCGTCGTCGTCGTCGTCGTCGTCGTCGTCGTCGTCGTCGTCGTCGTCGTCGTCGTCGTCGTCGTCGTCGTCGTCGTCGTCGTCGTCGTCGTCGTCGTCGTCGTCGTCGTCGTCGTCGTCGTCGTCGTCGTCGTCGTCGTCGTCGTCGTCGTCGTCGTCGTCGTCGTCGTCGTCGTCGTCGTCGTCGTCGTCGTCGTCGTCGTCGTCGTCGTCGTCGTCGTCGTCGTCGTCGTCGTCGTCGTCGTCGTCGTCGTCGTCGTCGTCGTCGTCGTCGTCGTCGTCGTCGTCGTCGTCGTCGTCGTCGTCGTCGTCGTCGTCGTCGTCGTCGTCGTCGTCGTCGTCGTCGTCGTCGTCGTCGTCGTCGTCGTCGTCGTCGTCGTCGTCGTCGTCGTCGTCGTCGTCGTCGTCGTCGTCGTCGTCGTCGTCGTCGTCGTCGTCGTCGTCGTCGTCGTCGTCGTCGTCGTCGTCGTCGTCGTCGTCGTCGTCGTCGTCGTCGTCGTCGTCGTCGTCGTCGTCGTCGTCGTCGTCGTCGTCGTCGTCGTCGTCGTCGTCGTCGTCGTCGTCGTCGTCGTCGTCGTCGTCGTCGTCGTCGTCGTCGTCGTCGTCGTCGTCGTCGTCGTCGTCGTCGTCGTCGTCGTCGTCGTCGTCGTCGTCGTCGTCGTCGTCGTCGTCGTCGTCGTCGTCGTCGTCGTCGTCGTCGTCGTCGTCGTCGTCGTCGTCGTCGTCGTCGTCGTCGTCGTCGTCGTCGTCGTCGTCGTCGTCGTCGTCGTCGTCGTCGTCGTCGTCGTCGTCGTCGTCGTCGTCGTCGTCGTCGTCGTCGTCGTCGTCGTCGTCGTCGTCGTCGTCGTCGTCGTCGTCGTCGTCGTCGTCGTCGTCGTCGTCGTCGTCGTCGTCGTCGTCGTCGTCGTCGTCGTCGTCGTCGTCGTCGTCGTCGTCGTCGTCGTCGTCGTCGTCGTCGTCGTCGTCGTCGTCGTCGTCGTCGTCGTCGTCGTCGTCGTCGTCGTCGTCGTCGTCGTCGTCGTCGTCGTCGTCGTCGTCGTCGTCGTCGTCGTCGTCGTCGTCGTCGTCGTCGTCGTCGTCGTCGTCGTCGTCGTCGTCGTCGTCGTCGTCGTCGTCGTCGTCGTCGTCGTCGTCGTCGTCGTCGTCGTCGTCGTCGTCGTCGTCGTCGTCGTCGTCGTCGTCGTCGTCGTCGTCGTCGTCGTCGTCGTCGTCGTCGTCGTCGTCGTCGTCGTCGTCGTCGTCGTCGTCGTCGTCGTCGTCGTCGTCGTCGTCGTCGTCGTCGTCGTCGTCGTCGTCGTCGTCGTCGTCGTCGTCGTCGTCGTCGTCGTCGTCGTCGTCGTCGTCGTCGTCGTCGTCGTCGTCGTCGTCGTCGTCGTCGTCGTCGTCGTCGTCGTCGTCGTCGTCGTCGTCGTCGTCGTCGTCGTCGTCGTCGTCGTCGTCGTCGTCGTCGTCGTCGTCGTCGTCGTCGTCGTCGTCGTCGTCGTCGTCGTCGTCGTCGTCGTCGTCGTCGTCGTCGTCGTCGTCGTCGTCGTCGTCGTCGTCGTCGTCGTCGTCGTCGTCGTCGTCGTCGTCGTCGTCGTCGTCGTCGTCGTCGTCGTCGTCGTCGTCGTCGTCGTCGTCGTCGTCGTCGTCGTCGTCGTCGTCGTCGTCGTCGTCGTCGTCGTCGTCGTCGTCGTCGTCGTCGTCGTCGTCGTCGTCGTCGTCGTCGTCGTCGTCGTCGTCGTCGTCGTCGTCGTCGTCGTCGTCGTCGTCGTCGTCGTCGTCGTCGTCGTCGTCGTCGTCGTCGTCGTCGTCGTCGTCGTCGTCGTCGTCGTCGTCGTCGTCGTCGTCGTCGTCGTCGTCGTCGTCGTCGTCGTCGTCGTCGTCGTCGTCGTCGTCGTCGTCGTCGTCGTCGTCGTCGTCGTCGTCGTCGTCGTCGTCGTCGTCGTCGTCGTCGTCGTCGTCGTCGTCGTCGTCGTCGTCGTCGTCGTCGTCGTCGTCGTCGTCGTCGTCGTCGTCGTCGTCGTCGTCGTCGTCGTCGTCGTCGTCGTCGTCGTCGTCGTCGTCGTCGTCGTCGTCGTCGTCGTCGTCGTCGTCGTCGTCGTCGTCGTCGTCGTCGTCGTCGTCGTCGTCGTCGTCGTCGTCGTCGTCGTCGTCGTCGTCGTCGTCGTCGTCGTCGTCGTCGTCGTCGTCGTCGTCGTCGTCGTCGTCGTCGTCGTCGTCGTCGTCGTCGTCGTCGTCGTCGTCGTCGTCGTCGTCGTCGTCGTCGTCGTCGTCGTCGTCGTCGTCGTCGTCGTCGTCGTCGTCGTCGTCGTCGTCGTCGTCGTCGTCGTCGTCGTCGTCGTCGTCGTCGTCGTCGTCGTCGTCGTCGTCGTCGTCGTCGTCGTCGTCGTCGTCGTCGTCGTCGTCGTCGTCGTCGTCGTCGTCGTCGTCGTCGTCGTCGTCGTCGTCGTCGTCGTCGTCGTCGTCGTCGTCGTCGTCGTCGTCGTCGTCGTCGTCGTCGTCGTCGTCGTCGTCGTCGTCGTCGTCGTCGTCGTCGTCGTCGTCGTCGTCGTCGTCGTCGTCGTCGTCGTCGTCGTCGTCGTCGTCGTCGTCGTCGTCGTCGTCGTCGTCGTCGTCGTCGTCGTCGTCGTCGTCGTCGTCGTCGTCGTCGTCGTCGTCGTCGTCGTCGTCGTCGTCGTCGTCGTCGTCGTCGTCGTCGTCGTCGTCGTCGTCGTCGTCGTCGTCGTCGTCGTCGTCGTCGTCGTCGTCGTCGTCGTCGTCGTCGTCGTCGTCGTCGTCGTCGTCGTCGTCGTCGTCGTCGTCGTCGTCGTCGTCGTCGTCGTCGTCGTCGTCGTCGTCGTCGTCGTCGTCGTCGTCGTCGTCGTCGTCGTCGTCGTCGTCGTCGTCGTCGTCGTCGTCGTCGTCGTCGTCGTCGTCGTCGTCGTCGTCGTCGTCGTCGTCGTCGTCGTCGTCGTCGTCGTCGTCGTCGTCGTCGTCGTCGTCGTCGTCGTCGTCGTCGTCGTCGTCGTCGTCGTCGTCGTCGTCGTCGTCGTCGTCGTCGTCGTCGTCGTCGTCGTCGTCGTCGTCGTCGTCGTCGTCGTCGTCGTCGTCGTCGTCGTCGTCGTCGTCGTCGTCGTCGTCGTCGTCGTCGTCGTCGTCGTCGTCGTCGTCGTCGTCGTCGTCGTCGTCGTCGTCGTCGTCGTCGTCGTCGTCGTCGTCGTCGTCGTCGTCGTCGTCGTCGTCGTCGTCGTCGTCGTCGTCGTCGTCGTCGTCGTCGTCGTCGTCGTCGTCGTCGTCGTCGTCGTCGTCGTCGTCGTCGTCGTCGTCGTCGTCGTCGTCGTCGTCGTCGTCGTCGTCGTCGTCGTCGTCGTCGTCGTCGTCGTCGTCGTCGTCGTCGTCGTCGTCGTCGTCGTCGTCGTCGTCGTCGTCGTCGTCGTCGTCGTCGTCGTCGTCGTCGTCGTCGTCGTCGTCGTCGTCGTCGTCGTCGTCGTCGTCGTCGTCGTCGTCGTCGTCGTCGTCGTCGTCGTCGTCGTCGTCGTCGTCGTCGTCGTCGTCGTCGTCGTCGTCGTCGTCGTCGTCGTCGTCGTCGTCGTCGTCGTCGTCGTCGTCGTCGTCGTCGTCGTCGTCGTCGTCGTCGTCGTCGTCGTCGTCGTCGTCGTCGTCGTCGTCGTCGTCGTCGTCGTCGTCGTCGTCGTCGTCGTCGTCGTCGTCGTCGTCGTCGTCGTCGTCGTCGTCGTCGTCGTCGTCGTCGTCGTCGTCGTCGTCGTCGTCGTCGTCGTCGTCGTCGTCGTCGTCGTCGTCGTCGTCGTCGTCGTCGTCGTCGTCGGAAAAACAAATTACCCCAAGGGAGTACTAGTTCCGACTATAATCTCCCCGCCGACTCCGATTGGTTGAAAGACCCGATGGTCGACGCCGGTCCCAAGAATTTTGGGGGGGACCAAACACACGCGAAAACCAACAGCAAGAGGATGCTAGAGCTGATCATCCAACTAAAAAAGGAAATCGAGGTGTCCGATCGATCCATCCACGATATAATACAACAACTAGGGGAAGTGACAGACAACATGAAAGCAGCGTCGGATAGACAGAAGAACGTTAGTACTGTCATCAAAGACGGACTCGACGAGGTAAAGGAGGCGTTGGACAAGCTCAATGAGGAGAGGAAGCTGAAGAAGAGGGTGCAAGTCAAACTGGCAAACGGGCTGTGGCTAGAGGCATACGGCCCGAACACGACAGTTAACACGCCCGAAACAAGACCGCTGCAGAGTAAGCGGGCGGCAACAAGCCCAGCCGAAAGCCAGGCTGCAAAACCGAAGGACGAGAGGCGACGGGAGGAGACTACCCAAGCAGAATGGACTCAAGTCGTGAAGAAAGGGGCATACAAGCCGAAGAAACCGCAATCGGAGGGAAGCTCAACGCCCCAAAGACACGCGCGGGGCGAAGGCAGCAATAACAAAGCTGACAAGAACAAAGAGAAAAAAGCGCGACCACGCAGGCCAAAAAGGCGCCAACGCTCAGAGGCGCTGCTGATAAAGCCCGCGGACGGCAAGTCTTATGAAGACGTGCTCCGCAACATCAAGGCCAAAATTAAACCGGAGGAAACCGACACGGACATCCGTTCGATACGACAGGCCAGGAATGGGGACCTCGTACTTGAGCTTGGCAAAGAAACGAAGGACCCTCAAGCATTCGCGGATGCAGTCAAGGAGACGCTCGGAACTGACGGGACGGTGAAAAGTCTAGCGCCAAAAATGACACTGGAACTCTTAGACCTCGACGGCATCACACCCAAGGAGGACGTAGAGGAGGCCCTACAACGAGAGCTACAGGACGACGACGGAGGCATGGTGGTCTGAATTACCAAAGTGAACAGGAGAGGACAGGTCATGGCATTTGTACAGATAAACGAGCAGGTGGGAAACAAGCTCCTGGAAACCGCCCGAATAAAGATCGGGTGGATTAACAGCAGAATACGACAGAAGATCGAGGTCACCCGATGCTTCAGGTGTTTGGGATATGGACACCAAGCCAGAGACTGCAGAGGACCAGACCGATCCCGCCTCTGCTACAAATGCGGAAAGGAAGGACACAGAGCAGCCTCCTGCACGGAAAGCCCTCAGTGTGTCTTGTGCGCGGGATTAAGGGAACAACCAGAGTCCCTCAACCACATACCAGGGTCGGGTGCCTGCAAATCTTTTCGCTGGGCGCTAGAAAAAAGGAAAAAGAACCGGCAATGATAAGGGTCCTACAAGGCAACCTTCATGGAGTAGAACAGCAAACGACCTCCTATCGCAACTAGTGCTCGAAAAGGAAGCCGACTTGCTAATCATGAGCGAACAATACCAAAACAGGGATGACCCAACATGGTTCTCGGCCACCTCGGGAACGGCAGCCATATGGACACCAAACCCAAGGAAAACCCCCGTTGACAGCTCCGGGGCTGGCGACGGCTTCGTATGGGTAACGAGCAAGGGCGTCACCTACGTCAGCTGCTACCTCACCCCCAGCGATGGAATTCAAGACTTTCAAGGAAAGCTGTACCTCCTGGAAGACGCAATACGCGGAGAAGAGGGTAGAACTCTTGTAGCGGGAGACTTTAACGCGAGAGCGGTTGAGTGGGGGATGCCTAAGCCAGACTCGAGAGGCAAGCGGATACTCGAAATGGCTGCCAGGACGGGGTTACTGGTAATGAACACAGGAAGCAAGCCGACTTTCAGAAGACCTGGGCAAACGGGAACGATACCAGACATCACCCTGGCCACAGAGAGCCTCGCTCCGATAGTGCGACAATGGGAGGTGCTCGAAGATTACACCGGCAGCGATCACCAATATGTCACCTTCAGCGTAGGCGGAAACACGCAGACTAGACCGCGTCGCGACGAGCAGCCAAGGTGGAACGTCGCAAGGCTAGACGAAGAAAAATTCGACAGGGCGATACGGGAGGGAAGGGACGCTCTAACCCACTTACACGACACAGCTGAGGACCGCAATGGACCAGAAAGGCTAGTGGAAGCCACGCTGCATCTAGTCCAGCGGGCATGCGATGCGTCAATGCCCCGGAAGAAGAGACAAAGCAGAAGACGCCCGGTCTACTGGTGGACAGAGGAAATTGCAGATATTCGAAGGAAATGCCTGCAAAGTAGACGGAAAGCAACGCGAGCGAGGAAAAGAAGAGGGAACAGGGAGATAAACAACATCGATACCCAATACAGGCAAGACAAAAAAGACCTACAGAGAGCCATCTACAGGAGCAAGTTTCAGAAATGGACAGAGCTCTGCCAGGACGTTAACAACGACCCCTGGGGCCTGGGATATAAGATAGTGACCCGTAAGCTCGGCGCACTGTCAGCAAGCGAGGCAATGGAACCCGAGGTAATCGACGACATCGTCGACATGCTTTTCCCTACCCACCCGGCAAGGCAGGACGCCAACGTGGAGACTACAACCGGAGAGGTACCGCCATTTACCATGGAGGAGCTCTGCGCGGCGGTGAACGACCTGCAAAACAGGAAGGCTCCAGGACCAGATGGGATCCCGACAGAAGCACTGAAAGCAGTGGCCCACTCCTACCCGGTGGTGCTCCTGAACATGTATAACGCCTGCCTCAGGAAAGGGGAATTCCCGCTCAGATGGAAGGTTCAAAAACTGGTACTGATCAGTAAAGGCAAAGGCGACCCGAGAACCCCAGGAGCGTACCGACCCCTGTGCATGCTGGACACAGCGGGGAAACACCTCGAGAAGCTGCTAAAACCTCGTTTGAGAGCAGCTATCCAGGAGGCGGGAGACCTATCAACGAGGCAGCATGGCTTCAGAAAAGGGCACTCCACAATACACGCAGTCCAGGAGATAGTGGAAACAGTGAACTCGGTGCAGAGCGTGAACCGCCATTCGAGGAAGATCGTTCTCCTGGCTACGTTAGGTGTCAAAAACGCATTCAATTCGGTCAGTTGGAACGATATGATCAAAGCTCTGGAAAACTTTAGAACGCCGGGGTACCTACTGCGGATCATCAAGAGCTATCTGAGAGACAGAATACTGAAGTACGAGACCACAAGTGGCACTAGGAGCAAGGAGATAACGGCCGGAGCCGCCCAGGGATCCATCCTAGGGCCCGACCTCTGGAATATCTCATACGACGGCATCCTACGAATGAACATGCCAGAGGACACGTACCTGTCAGGATATGCAGATGACATAATAGCCGTAATTGCTGCGCGAAACATGGAGAAAATCCAATGGAAATTGAACCAAATCATGCGACTGGGGCATGGATGGATGGACACCCACGGCCTAGAACTGGCAACGCAAAAAACGGAGCTAGTACTGGTCACCAGGAAACGGATCCCGAGAACCGTGACGATGAGAGTAGGAACGGAGGAAATCCAGACGAGCCAGGCAGTGAAACATCTGGGCATCATGATGGACTCGAAGCTCACCATTTGGGAGCACATCAGGAAAGCCTCAGACAAAGCCGCTGTAGTGACAGCCGCACTAAGCAGACTCATGGCAAATGTCAACGGGCCAAGACCAAGCAAGCGCCGATTGTTGATGTCGATAACCCAGTCCATTCTCTTATATCGGAGTGAAATATGGGCAGACGCCGTAAAGAAGAAAACCTACAGGAAAAGGATAGCTGCAGTACAATACAAGGGAGCTCTGAGGATCGCGTGCTCTTATCGCACCGTCTCAGAACCTGCCGCTGTAGTAATTGCTGGAGTAATATCCATAGATCTGCTGGCGCTGAAAAAGAAAATAATTTTCGCGAGGACGAACGAATTAGGAAAGACGGCGGCAAAGGCAGAGGCCAGAGGAAACACCATGGCGTGCTGGCAGCGACGATGGGAAAACGACACGAGAGGCAGATGGACGGCGAGGCTCATTACCCGGCTGAGTGCCTGGGTCGACCGCAATCATGGAGAAGTGAACTACTACCTGACTCAATTCCTCTCTGGGCATGGGTACTTTCAATCCTTCCTACACAGGATAGGCAAAGTACAGAGCCCCAATTGTAGGTATTGCGAAACCGATCGAGATGATACAGAGCACACATTCTTCGAGTGCGAGCGTTTCACCGAACTCAGAGCACGGCTAGAATCGGAAACAGCTCACCCCCGATAATGTCGTCGAGGTGATGCTAAGAAGCGAGAAGCACTGGGATGATGTAGCCACTTTCGCGGAAACGGTCCTACGCCAAAAGAAGCTCGACGAAAACCTGGCAGCACAACGGCCATAAGACAATGAAAAATAACAGGCGCTGAATTCAGCGAAAAACGGTCCCACCCTGAAGTAATGCGAAAGCGGTTCCGGGGTGGTCACGGACCAAGAAGGAAAAAGGTGTGTGGTTTTTAGTGGGTACAAATCCCACACGCTCGGGAAGTGCGGACCCTTCCCGAGTGTCTTTTTGAAGATTTTCCACACACCTTTATTAAAAAAAAAAAACATTTTTTTTGTCACTTTGGTCACTTTACCGCTCACTCCAATCGTTGCACCAGTTGCACCGTTGTGAATTCTTTTATTCACCCACTGTCGTATGTCACTGCGGATGTGCACACTTTGTTTCTAAGTCCAGTTTGACACACAAATTAGTCAGTTATTCAGCCTTTCTAAGTCCCGTTCTGCAAGGTTTTACAAGTTCTTTTTCGGCACAGTTTATACAGGGTGTAAATTAATGGGCGCACATGCTCGGTGCAGGGTGGTGCGGGGTGATCCCCCGAGTAAAATGAGCCCTGGGAAAAGTTCGTGTGATGAGTAGTTTCGGAGGAATAAGGGTTTAAAGTTGACCAATGAGAGCGCAGCTTGGGTGGTCACACCGACAGCACACAAGCATGTGATAACTTCACTGGACTTCGATACAGAGTGTCCAATAAATGAATTCACTGATCGAACATGCATTTATAAATAAAATAAATTTGTTGCACGCTCCAATGTACATTACCAAGTCGAATTATCCTCCGGATTTCGAAACTGGCTGTCCCTAAGACGACTCCTCGGGCATGCTATTCAACTGCGCGAATCCAGGAGATGTCCAGGTCTTACCAGACGATTTCTCGTCATTTAGCGAACTTGGCTCCGTAGTTCTTTGCTTCTTGGGCCTTGAGAAAGATACCCCCGAGCATTACGTCAACCCCCCACGAGGCTTTTATTGTCTAGGTGTCGAAGGACAATTTCTCGACATCCGGCGAGTTTGGCTCCGTAGTTTTTTGTTTCTCGGGTCTTGAGGAAGGTACTGCCGAACACTACGTCGAACCTCGTCGACGTCAACGGTGTCCAGGTGTCGATTAACAATTTCCCGACACCCGGCGAACGCGGCTCCGTAGTTTTTCGTTTCTCGGGCCTTGAGAAAGGCCCTGCCGAACAACTACACCGAACCTCGCTGACGTCAATGATGTCCAGGTATGGATTAACAATTTCTCGACATCCGGTAAGTTTGGCTCCGTAGTTTTTTGCTTCTTGAGCCTTGAGAAAGGTACCGCCGGGCAGTACGTCGAACTTCCACGAGGCTCGCTTTGTCCAGGTGTCTATTGACGAATTCTCGACATCCGACGAGCCTGGCTCCGTAGTTTTTTGCTTCTCAGACTTTGAGAAGGGTACTACCGAACATTGCGTCGAACCTCGTCAACGCTCTCGTTGTCCAGGTGTCTATTGACGATGTCTCGACATACGACGAGCTTAGCTCCGTAGTTTTTTGCTTCTCAGACTTTAAGAAGGGTACTACCGAACATTGCGTCGAACCTCGTCAACGCTCTCGTTGTCCAGGTGTCTATTGACGATGTCTCGACATACGACGAGCTTGCCTCCTCAGTTTTTTGCTTCTCAGACCTTGAGAATGGTACTACCGAACATTGCGTCGAACCTCGTCAACGCTCTCGTTGTCCAGGTGTCTATTGACGATGTCTCGACATCCGACGACCTTCGCTCCGTAGTATTTTGCTTCTCAGACCTTGAGAATAGTATTGCCGAACATTGCGTCGAACCTCGTCAATGCTCTCGTTGTCTAGGCAACCTTGTTGAAGCAACCTTGAGGCATGGTTTACCCAAAACCTTCTTGTCTTACGCAGTTCGTAAAAATATTCCGAACTTTGCTTCGACTCCGATAAAAAGCCCGGTGCGAAATCTCCCGCCCTTACCCCGTGTTGAATCGAAAGTTGTAAAGTCGACGATCGCTTTCAAAATTTCTCATATTTATTGAACTAAAGCGATCTTGAGGCATGGTTTACCCGAAATCTTATTGTATTACGCAATCTCATATATACTACTATGTTTCAATACTATAAGGTTTCGGGTAAATCATGCGTCAAGGTCGCTTCAATTCAATGAATATGAGAAATATTTAAAACGATAGCCGGCTATACCAGTTTCGATTCGATACGGGATAAGAGCGCGCGATTTCGCATCAGGCTTCTTATTGGAGTCGAAGCAAAGTTCGGACTATTTTTACGACCTGCGTAATACAATAAGGTTTCGGGTAAATCTTGCCTCAAGGTTGCTTCAATTCAATAAACATGAGAAATATTAAAAACGATCGCCAACTTTATCACTTTCGATTCGACACGGGATAATGGCGGGGAGAATTCGCACCAAGGTTCTCATTGGGGTCGAAGCAAAGTTCGGACTATGTTTATGAGCAGCTCGTAAAAATAGTCCGAACTTTGCTTCGACTCCGATAAGAACCCTCGTGCGAATTCTCCCGCCTTTATCCCGTGTCGAATCGAAAGTGGTAAAGTCGAAGATCGTTTTCAATAATTCTCATATTTATTGAATTGAAGCGACCTTGAGGCATGGTTTACCCGCAACCTTATTGTCTTACGCAGTTCGTCAAAATAGTCCGAACTTTGCTTCGACTCCGATAAGAACCCGGGTGCGAATTCTCCCGCCCTTATACCGTGTCGAATCGAAAGTGATAAAGTCGGCAATCGTTTTTAATATTTCTCATGTTTATTGAATTGAAGCGACTTTGACGTATGATTTACCCGAAACCTTATAGTATTACGCAGCTCGTAAAAATAGTCCGAACTTTGCTTCGACTCCGATAAGAACCCTGCTGCGCAATCTCCCGCCCTTACCCCGTATCGAATCGGAAGTGGTACAGCCGACTATCGTTTTCAATTTTTCTCATATTTATTCGATTCAAGCGACCTTGAGATTGCGTAATACAACAAGGTTTCGGGTAAACCATGCCTCAAGGTCGCTTCGGTTCAATAAATATGAGAAATTTTGAAAACGATCGTCGACTTTACCACTTTCGATTCGACACGGGATAAGGGCGGGAGATTTCGCACCGGGCTTTTTATCGGAGTCGAAGCAAAGTCCGGACTATTTTTACGAGCTGCGTAAGGCAATAAGGTTTCAGGTAAACCATGCCTCAAGGTCGCTTCAATTCAATGAATATGAGAAATATTGAAAACGATAGTCGGCTATACCACTTTGGATTCGATACGGGATAAGAGCGCGAGATTTCGCACTGGGCTTCTTATTGGAGTCGAAGCAAAGTCCGGACTATTTTTACAAGCTTCGTAAGGCAATAAGGTTTCAGGTAAACCATGCCTCAAGGTCGCTTCAATTCAATGAATATGAGAAATATTAAAAACGATCGCCGACTTTATCACTTTCGATTCGACACGGGATAAGGGCGGGAGAATTCACACCCGGGTTCTTATCGGAGTCGAAGCAAAGTCCGGACTATTTCGACGAGCTGCTTTTAAAAATAGTCCGAACTTTGCTTCGACCCCAATAAGAACCTTGGTGCGAATTCTCCTCGCCATTATCCCGTGTCGAATCGAAGGTGGTAAAGTCGACGATCGTTTTCAATACTTCTCATATTGAGTGAATCGAAGCGACCTTGAGGCATGGTTTACGGAAAACCTTATTATATATATTTTATCTTAGAATAATGGATGTTTCGTAGCTATTGGAGAACCCAAGCGCAGCAGTAGCTCGTGACCCGCCAGCGACCCCCGTACGTCGGCCACTAGCTCGGTCGCCAGCTCAGTTTCATACCGCTATTCTTCAAATTTTATTTTGCTCAACTAAACAACGAAATAAACAATATGGCAAACAGGTATCAGTATTATATCAGTTTATTTTGTACATTTCATTGTCTCGAGTGATAAAATTCGAGTTTTGCTTTCTAAACGTACAGTAAATTTTGTGTTGTTAATATTTGTCCTGACTCAGTAAATAACGTCACGTTGCGTCACGTCACGTCACGTCACGTCATGTCACATCCACGTCCACGCCTTTTTTTCAATCTTTCCTCTCTTGCTCCTTCTCACAGGTTCGACCGTATCTTGCAACTTCTGTTACAGAAAAAGGAAAATACAAATTAATATCATCATTATTTTCGTGTTCAATTTTGTTCGATACTCGATAATAGCGTGATGCTCATGTTCTTACCTTTTTTGTGCCTCTTACTCCTACTCTCTCCGTGGCGGCCACTATTTCGTTCGGAGTGAACCCCTTCAGGCACCGCCGCGCTTCCTGATCGTTCTCGTCCGTCTGTGCGTCCCGATCCCCCTCGCCAGTCTGTCCGTCCCGATCCCGCTCATCTGGCTGTCCGTCCCGATCCTGCTCGTCCGTCTGCCCGTCCCGATCACGCTTGTCCGTCTGGCCGACCCGATCCCCCGCGTCCGACTGTCCGTCCAGATCCCCCTCACCCGTCTGTCCGTCCCGATCCCGCTTGTCCGTCTGTTCATCCCGATCCCCCTCATCCGGCTGTCCATCTCGATCCCCCTCACCCATCTGTCCGTCCCTATCCCGCACTTCTGGAAGTTCCAGTGGAACCTCCACTGGATCTTCCCGATCTCTCGGTCGGCCGTTTTCATTCATGCTGCAAATTAAAATGTTATTAACAATAATGATAAGTGAATAAAATCGTAATCAAAACTCTTTCATGCTCACTTGGCATTTAATTCGTCATCGCGGAAAAGCGGCTCGGGTCCCCGTGGGCACATCTTGCGCTTGGCGAACTTGCCGACTTGTTGATATGTACGGCTAGAATAAAATGAAATATTAATGTTTAAATGCGGCTGAAGCTCGCCGCTGCGGCTACTTACGCCAGGACCGAAGTCTAGCGAAAAAGGGAGTTTTAGAGCCCCATGTCATTCACAAGTCCCTTAGAAATTAACATTTGGAAGACTTCTTATACTGCGTATCGTGAATCATAGGAAGCGATTTCGCTAGAGGACGAGGCTATTAAAGAATTATTCATATTTATTTAACAAAAAAAAAACTCCAATCACCTCGGATTTTTCAAGGCATTTTTTTTATGTATTGAGATTTTCTGGAGTCGTCACAGTGAGTGTTCAGTATAGATGAGGAGCAACTTTGGGAGGGGACGACGCCATTAAATAATTATTAGTAATAACTATTATTGATAATTATTAATAATAGTTTGTAACGGAACCAAGCCATAGCCACAGTACCGGTAAGTCAGGGGTCGCCGATACCGACTTTAGCGATCAAGTTCCAGATATCTCCACCGAGGATAGTAGACACCAGCGACCCCCCCACGCCAAGAACATTCTCCCCGACGGACCGCGAGACGCGTATGGAGTAGGGTACCGGGTATATAAGCCCGCACGCGTAGCACGAAGACACCTTTTTATCTTCCTACCTTTACCGGAACACAATCCTCAAGTTTAACAGGCCTCAGTAACGCTCTGACACCTGAAGAACATTCCCTTGAGAAAGCCCATATCTCCTAAAAACGTAGGCCTCGATACAACTTCGACACCTACGTTTCCTTGAGACAGCCCAACTCACCCACGCTCGGTCTCGATACCGCTTCGACGCCAGCGTGTTCTTGAGCTAGCCCAGCTCCTGAGATAAAAGCTTCCTTAACTCGTGCTGTGGTCCTGGCAAGCCACACCACGTCGCATAAATACACCTAAGCGATAAGTAAAAAACGAGTTTAGGTAGGACGACGACGCGTTAGAATCATATAGTAAAACTAACCCTTTTGAAATCAATCAGATATTAGAATCCTCAATCAAGACTCTTCCAGTCTTCTTGATTTTTTCTTTTTATTTCATTTTCTGGAGCTTCTCTCCAGCTTAAACTCCTCCTAACCAATTCCAGGTTAAGTGGAAATAATCTTTGCGAGTAAGCAAGGAAGGAGAACTCTTTGTTTTAAACCCTCCAGTTAATTCCTTGCTTCTCCTTTCCCTCCCCTACTTCCTCCTTTATCTTTTCTTCACATTTTTTTTTTATATAACCAAGTTGATTCGACTGTTGCGAACGGCCTATAGCCGTAACTATAGGACGTCTGTCTGCAGTCCAATCAAGACACGGTCCATCCCCACTTTCCTAACCCTACCATCCCGAATTCGATGATGAGGCAAACCCTCTGTCTTCGGGCATTGTAAAAGGGTTGATCTGAGAATTTCCTCTCCCAGTAAAAGAATATTCGTCCCTCCAGGTCCAGTACTAAACCTCCTCTAAAAAAAAAAAAAAAAAAAAAAAAACTTTACCATCACTCTTCCCTCGGTAATAAGAATTCCCGCGAGGAAGTAAAAATAAATTACATTGGCGCCCGAACAGGGACCCGAAGGAATAAAATATTCAAGCTGGGTAGGAAACCGAAGATTAATAGATCAAGAAATCGGAACCAAGATCCGCGAGCAATGACGAATAAAACGATTCCTCCGGACACCTCCGAAACAAGAAACCGCCCAACGGACTCCACGAAAGCAACCACCATTGACTTAACCGAGAACGCAGGCGCGATAGGGAATCCGCAAGAATTGTCCCTCGAACTTTCGTATACCCTACCCAATCTCGCGCAGGAACTGGCGGAGGCTCAAGCCTATCTAAAAAGAAACGACAAAACAAAACAACCAACTAGAGAAACCGCGGAATTAACTCCACATAACTTAGGGACACCGCGAAACTCAAAAACCTTAATAGAAATCCTCGAAGAGATTCAAGCCAACCAGAACAATGAAAATACCAAATTAAATCAACGGTTGACAAACATGCACGCGACTTACACCCGCCGCATGGACAATATGCAACGGCACCTAGAGAGCTCACTCGGCACTTTCAATCGGGAATTATCGAACATTTCAAGGGTGATCTCAGGCACGTCCAACCAATCAGGAGCTTACCCCCGTACTAGAACAGAGAACACCACAATGATAACGAACGAGGAAAGAATTGCTGACCGAACGAGCATCGAACGGATCGATGAAGCCAGCAATACACCAGAGCAACTTCGACACAGCACAATAAGCCACGGAAATGATCCCCCAGTATTAAACTCTACTACTTACCCGACGAGTAATGAACAACGCATAAGACGTCACAACACAGCGACGGCCACGGAGATCAACGAAGCCTTCCGAGAATTGCTAGACCGGACCGAGCATCGAGCTCTCAACACGCGATCAACAAACCAACCACGTCCCACAGCAACCCTCCAAAGGCAAGCGGAGATACGCACATTACCCACCGAGCTGCAACGAACCAATGAAGGAAAAATTTGGGGAGCGCCGAAGCTCACCACACCAACCTTCAAAGGAAGCATCACGGAAAGACCCATGCGATTTCTACGTGAGCTCAAGAAATATCGCGAAGCCCTTGGACCACGATACGACATAAAAATCATAATCGAACAAAGTCTCACGGCTCTGGCAAAAGACTGGTGGACGCTCGTCGAAGAAGCCATAGAAACCTGGGATGACTTCGAAATCGCATTCTGCAGACGTTTTTGGAACGAAGACATCCAATACAAAATTCGGGAAAAACTAGACTTTGGGTGGCACGAGCCAGATTCTAAACTCAAACGTTTGCCATACGCAATCAATATGATTGGAATCGCACAAGAGCTCAGACCCGCGCTAAGTGAAGAACATATTATCAACAAACTCTCAAGACATTTCTCCGAGGAAATCAGAAGTTCCATCATTGCCCGAGGCATCCGAAACATAACTGCGCTCTTAGACATACTCGAGAAATTTGACCAAGCCGGAGCACTCAATAGCCAAAGAAAAAGGATTGATCGTTATCAAAATTCGCAAAGCAATGGGGACAAACAACCACCTACAACGAAATCCGGTGAAAGCCAAAGAACAACCGCGAACGCGACTAAACCGACGGCAAATCGCGAGGAATCAAATTACCGAAAACCGCGAGAGTCAGGCCTGAAAATAAGAGCGTTGACCATGGAAGAAGAAAACTCGAGCGAGAAAAATGAAACAGACGATGAGCCCTCTGAAGCGGAAAACGAGGAAGCGTTACCTCAACGTCCTTCCCTGTAAGACAGGTAACGCTAGGATATGGGGAAGACACACGAAGCTACCTTCTGGAGGAGGAGGAGCACCACATGCCACCTCAGGCACAATGCCCGGTACTAGACGTACAAGTACAGGGAATCCGAATTCACGCACTCATCGACACCGGGAGTGAGGTAAGCGCCATATCCGAAAGCACATATCAACGATACCAGCCGGAGTTCACCAACTGTCCCACGCTACCACTCGTTGGTGTCATTGTAACGGGAGCAACCTCTGTCAAGGCAACTAAAGTCAAGCGTCAGATCTTCGCTAGTGTAAACCTTTGGAAAGGTTCCAAGGCGACGACTCTGCTCGTTGTACCACAGCTCTCCGTAGATTGCATACTAGGTGTAGATTTTCTTCACAAAATCAAAGCGAATATTGACCTCGACAAATATGAACTGGCATTTAAACTACCGGAAAATTCCTCGGAAACCTATCACGTCCATTTCAGCGACCCACCGACCAAGGAATACACCAAGACATACAGCCTCCGAATCATGAACACCTCAACTCCGGAATCCGC
Source organism: Ichneumon xanthorius (assembly GCA_917499995.1). Taxonomy (NCBI): domain Eukaryota; kingdom Metazoa; phylum Arthropoda; class Insecta; order Hymenoptera; family Ichneumonidae; genus Ichneumon; species Ichneumon xanthorius. The sequence continues at coordinate 25,836 of CAKJTD010000108.1, forward strand.
CGTGGGAGCAGTAAGCAATTCCAACATCCACAATCAAGAAAAAGAATATCTTATCTCAGAGGAAGAAATAAAACAGAAAATCCAGAGCACCAATTCGTCACCAAATGAACAAGCGCACAAACTCGAACAACTGCTATGGAAACATCGACGGGTGTTCGACAAAAAACCCGGGCTCTTAAACTCATATGAGCATGAATTACGAGTCATACCACACACGCCGTTCCAGACACGAGCGTATCCGATACCACTGGCGTATCGCGAAAAAGTAGATGAGGAAATCCAGAAAATGCTCGAATTAGGAATCATACAGAAATCGACAAGCCCGTACCAAAGCCCCCTCACGGTCGTTACAAAAGGTCCAGACAAAGTCCGACTATGTTTAGACGCAAGAAAAATAAACGCTATCCTTGAACCGGATAACGAGTGTATGGTAACAATCGAAAGCCTGTTCCAAGAGTGCGAAAATATACGCTACCTGTCTACTCTAGACCTCCGATCAAGCTTTTGGCAGGTACCTCTGAAATCAGAATCACGCAAATACACCGCCTTCGTCCACAGGGGACGGTGTTATGAATTCCGCGTAACAGCCTTCGGGCTTAGCACAAGCACTGCCAGCTTGGTCCGTGGCCTAGAACCTGTACTTAAAGGACTGAAAAATCTACTAAATTTCGTAGACGACCTCCTGTGTACTTCCGAAACTTTCGACCAACATTTATACAACCTAGACAAACTCTTTACCCGATTCAGCCAACATGGCTTGACGATTAACTTGGACAAATCATGCTTCTTACGGGAAAGTGTTCGATTCCTTGGACACATTCTAACAACCCAAGGGATCAAACCAGATCCCGAGAAAATTGAAGCCATCCACGGATTCAAGACTCCCCGGAACTTGAAGGAACTAAGAGGCTTCCTAGGACTTATAAATTACTATAGTAAGTTCACCAGTCAACATGCCGAATTCACGGTACCACTACTACCCCTCACAAAGAAGGGTGTCCGGTGGAAGTGGGGAGAACAAGAAGCGAAGGCTTTCACGGAGATCAAAAACAAATTTTGCGAAACCGTAGTTTTAAATTATCCGAAGAAAAACCAGCCATTTTATTTACAAACTGATGCCAGCAATTATGCGCTCGGGGCGACGCTTTACCAGATCAACGAACACGGCGAACAAGAAGTGATCCAATTCGCCAGCCGGACCCTCAAAGGCGCCGAGATCGGATATTTTACAACGGAAAAGGAGCTCCTAGCCATAGTATGGGCTCTAAAAAAATTCCGATCATATTTACTAGGGGCAAAAATCACTGTCATCACAGATCACGCGGCCCTTACTTTTCTCAAAGATTGTAAGCTAGACCATGGAAGACTCACGCGATGGTCCCTAGCAATACAAGATTACCAGATTACCCTCCAACATTGTGAAGGCAAAAGAAACATAGTTGCTGACGTATTAAGCCGTCCAGCGATCGACGAAAATCCCTCCGATCGACGAAAATCCCTCCAATCCCCAAAATATGAGGATCATGAAGCTTGCACAAGAAATTTCCGAAGAAACGATGCATCTAATCACCAACCTGGGCATCCTCCAGGATCAGGACCAAGAAATGATTAAATTAAAAACACTTACCAGAAGTAATCAAGCAAACACTGAATATACGATACTTAATGATGTTCTATACAAGAAAATACGGGGAAAAGTGCGAGCTCTGATACCACAAAAAGCCGCACCACAAATTATCAAGGAATGTCATCTAATATATGGCCATCTCGGAGCGAGGAAGTGTTATCTCCTTCTAAACGACGACTTCTATTGCCCACATCTCTATCGACTCGCTAGAAAAACTCTCCGGGTATGCGAATCCTGTCAGAAGAACAAAATATACACCCAAGGAATGTTTGCCGAAATGCAGAATATTCTCCCGGAGAATCCCGGGGATCTAATCTCTATAGATTTCTACGGACCACTTCCAGCAGGAAGGTACGGGGTGAAACACATATTGGCCGTGGTGGATGTCTTCTCAAAACTGACTAAACTCTACCCTCTAAAAAAGGCAACGACAGACGCGACATTACGGTGCGTGCTGGGAGACTATGCAAAAAAGTTTGGGAAACCAAAAGCGATCTTATCCGATCAAGGGACGCAGTTCACATCCCCCCTTTGGAAGGATAAGTTAAACAAGGAAGGCATTCGCACCGTACTCACGTCGATTAGACACCCACAAGCAAACCCGGTCGAGCGAACAAATCGCGATCTATCCCGATTTTTCCGAACCCTCATAAACGAACACAACCAATGGCCCAATTGGCTGGAATCTATCGAGGGCTGTATAAATGAAACGCCTCACGAATCAACGGGATATATCCCTCTGCACTTGCACACCGGAAAGAAACCCATGAAGCCCTGGAGCCACCTCCTTAACAAACCGGAGCAGGCACAAGAGACACACGAGAATCTTGTTCTCACGGCACGCTCTAACCTGAGACACCGGCGTGGGATGCAGGCAGAAAAATATAACAATCTACACAAAAGAAAAACAACATTCCAGGAGGGCAATCTCGTGCTAGTCAAAGCCCTAAACGTGTCAAACCCTGCGGCTAAAAAAATCGCCAAATTCATGCCGTTATACGAAGGCCCGTATATAATCAAGAGGAAGATCGGCGAGACATCCTACATACTGAAACAATTACAGAGTGAAAAAGAACGGGGACTTTTCCATACGCAGGACTTACGACCCTTTCATTTTGATGAGCAACAAGCCGAGATGTATCAACTCTTAGGCATTCCACAATCGTGAATAGGCATCATCAAAACAATGAACCTCGACTCTACGAACGCTGGGCCACAACGTCAACAAACGGTGGTACCCAACGAAAACAACAACAAGCCAGAAAAACTTACATGACAGGGAACCGAACACAAGCACCGTTAGTCAATAGATCGAAGAGACAATACGGAACGACCCGAAATTTAACTGAGAGCTCAGTATCGAGCAATATTCGCACGAAGACGGATCGATTAAGCGACACCAACATGTGTGACCAAGGAACCCAAACGTGTGAGGAGGAACGCCAGCATGGCATAAAGACGATCCTGGGAGCGGAAAAATACGAGGTTCTTCCCATTCGGAATGAATCACGACCGCCGAGGAAGGTGCAGACTCGGTCGATGTCTACACTCGCCAAACCGTACCACTTCGAATATCTGCAAATCCGCCTAGAACTCGAGGGATTGCTAGAAACCCCAGTCGAACTCCCAGGACGTGTCACAAGAGTTAAGATCAGATGGATTCCCAAAGAGACAGACTTCCAGTCGTTGAAGGATGGAACAGAGAGCGAGAGGGCCTATCTCCCTGATCAAGTGATCGTCTACCCCCAGCCGAGCGAGAAGCAAGACGCCAAACCACCAGTGCCACCTCTAGACGAGAACATCTTTAAAAGAAAAAGTTCGAGGACGCCGATCCAGACAGGAAAGCGCCGCAAACCGATAGAGGCACCAGCCCGTGTAATCGTCAACACCGCCAAAGCCCGACCGGCGAACCCACGACCAGCTAAAACCAATCCACCGGAGATCACCACACTGGAAATACCACAGGACCACAACACCTCGGACAAGACACCAGCAAAAGACCCCACCGATAACGAACTCTTGGATATTATGAACGAAATGGAAATATTAATCCAGATGTAAAAGAGCAAAAGAATAAAACTTCAACAGAGAAAAAAGGGGAGAAAAATAATCCACGATAATTTTGTCTGTCAACCTCTCGTATCAGTTCAATTCTTTAGGAGGGCTGTTGTAACGGAACCAAGCCATAGCCACAGTATCGGTAAGTCAGGGGTCGCCGATACCGACTTTAGCGATCAAGTTCCAGATATCTCCCCCGAGGATAGTAGACACCAGCGACCCCCCCACGCCAAGACCATTCTCCCCGACGGACCGCGAGACGCGTATGGAGTAGGGTACCGGGTATATAAGCCCGCACGCGTAGCACGAAGACACCTTTTTATCTTCCTACCTTTACCGGAACACAATCCTCAAGTTTAACAGGCCTCAGTAACGCTCTGACACCTGAAGAACATTCCCTTGAGAAAGCCCATATCTCCTAAAAACGTAGGCCTCGATACCACTTCGACACCTACGTTTCCTTGAGACAGCCCAACTCACCCACGCTCGGTCTCGATACCGCTTCGACGCCAGCGTGTTCTTGAGCTAGCCCAGCTCCTGAGATAAAAGCTTCCTTAACTCGTGCTGTGGTCCTGGCAAGCCACACCACGTCGCATAAATACACCTAAGCGATAAGTAAAAAACGAGTTTAGGTAGGACGACGACGCGTTAGAATCATATAGTAAAACTAACCCTTTTGAAATCAATCAGATATTAGAATCCTCAATCAAGACTCTTCCAGTCTTCTTGATTTTTTCTTTTTATTTCATTTTCTGGAGCTTCTCTCCAGCTTAAACTCCTCCTAACCAATTCCAGGTTAAGTGGAACTAATCTTTGCGAGTAAGCAAGGAAGGAGAACTCTTTGTTTTAAACCCTCCAGTTAATTCCTTGCTTCTCCTTTCCCTCCCCTACTTCCTCCTTTATCTTTTCTTCACATTTTTTTTTATATAACCAAGTTGATTCGACTGTTGCGAACGGCCTATAGCCGTAACTATAGGACGTCTGTCTGCAGTCCAATCAAGACACGGTCCATCCCCACTTTCCTAACCCTACCACCCCGAATTCGATGATGAGGCAAACCCTCTGTCTTCGGGCATTGTAAAAGGGTTGATCTGAGAATTTCCTCTCCCAGTAAAAGAATATTCGTCCCTCCAGGTCCAGTACTAAACCTCCTCTAAAAAAAAAAAAAAAAAAAAAAAAACTTTACCATCACTCTTCCCTCGGTAATAAGAATTCCCGCGAGGAAGTAAAAATAAATTACAAGTTATTAATAATTATTTAATGGCCCTTCTAAAATTGCTCCTTATCTATACCGAACACTCACTGTGACGAATCCAGAAAATCTCAATACATAAAAAAAATGCCTTGAAAAACCCGAGGCGATTGGAGTTTTTTTTTTGTTAAATAAATATGAATAATTCTTTAATAGCCTCGTCCTCTAGAATAATTCTTTAATAGCCTCGAAATCGCTTCCTATGTATTCACGATACGCAGTATAAGAAGTCTTCGAAATTTTTATTTCTAAGGGACTTGTGAATGACATGGGGCTCCAACCCCTCTTTTCGCTGAGGCTACGGCCCTGGCGTAAGTAGCCACGGTAGCTTCATAATGTTGGATAACCGCGTGATATGAACACAGGAAATATAAAAATTTACTCACTGTGTATTATTCTCCTCGACGTTTTGTTTTAACTCGTATCTCTCGAAGAACCACAGGATCCAGCGAACGTTTTGGTATATCCATTTCCTGATATACTCTTTCCGCGAATTCCGCAATTGCGTTTTGTACACGCTTGTCGTTACTTTTCGGACGATGTCAGCTGAGAGGCTCGGGTTATGTTCCATCGTGGAACGATACGGCACAAGCTCGCACAGCAATTTGCCAAAGTATTCCGGATTGTCCGTTATATTTTTTGGATAATTTCCCATTTCCTCGCCCCTGTTCTTTTACTTTTTCTCGGTTTAAAACTTCCGCGATCAATTAGCGTTGTAGCGAATGTTACATCTGCAACGTTTGACAGTTGTTTGAAACAACTGACAGATGTTGCAGACTGTCAACTGATCGTAGAAGAAACTAAACACTGACCAAATAAAAGATAAGGGGTAACGATGTTACGTCCCGGTTTTCGGTTCATTTTCGGAGTTTCGAATGACTCGGGAGTCGCGACGTGATACGCCGAGTGTTGGGTTGCGCCGCTGAGCTCATCCGCGGTGTGATTTCACACCCCGGATGTGCTCACGCGGTGCATCCTCAGCATCGCCCGACAAATATATTTTTTCTTCTTTATAATATTAAGTGTCGCGGCCGAGCTCGGGTTTTGCGAATCAGCGGGTCCGAAGTTCTCGACATGCGCAGCGATTTTAAATCACTGTACGTGCCGAGAAATTCACACCCTGCGATCGCTGAATTGCGGAAACCTGGATCTCGCTGCGGGCGTTGGAGGATCCTCCAACGACGCAGGGAAATCAGTCTCTGAGCAGCATCGATCGAAGTTAGATCGGATTAGAGAATCTCCGCGAAACGGGCTCACGTAGGTCGTTAAATCTGAGAAGAAGTACACGCTATTTAGCCTCCAAGATAGAGTGCAGAGAGGTCGCGGTAGTAGCTTTTCAGTGCGTTCCGTAGTGATAATAATCGATGCGCGTTACGTTAAAATAATTGGACGATTTTTATAATAAAACCCCCGACGATTATTCGGGGTAATTAATCATAACATTTAATCACAAACATTCTATAGAGACGATAAGTGTTCGTTCTACGACCCGTGTTCGGGAAATTTAGGCTAGTGCAACGATCTAAGAACCCCCGGGGGGGGAAGCAGCCGGCGTTCTACTGTAAGGAGTGAGTACGAGTATGGATGGATGAGAGACAAAAAATAGTTTAATCTTTACCGTGTATTTAGTTTTAGTAATACAGCTATCTTGAGTGTTCAACCCTATTTTATCTTTTATTTCTTCGCGCAAACCTTTTGTTATCTCCCCTTCATAGGTACTCGTGGACCGGGCCTGTATAGGACGGAGCAAAGCGGCCCACGAAAAATAATAAAATATTGGTTTGTTGCATCCGAGAACGAGCTTTGCTCTACCTCGGACGTAACAAACAAATTGGTGGCAGCGGTGGGATACCGCTTTGCGTTTCCCGAGTATCTAAAAATAATAAATTCAAATAATTTTTTTCTTTCCCCTTTCTTTCTCTTATATATATATATATTTTTTTCCGTTCCGATGGTCCAAGATGGACCGATAAATTCCTCCCCGGTTTGGGACGGCTGCTGGATATTACAGGCTCCGGAGCTAGAGGGGGGAATAGGCACTTTTCAAGTAGATTTGTCCTATGAATTAAATATCGTGAAGCTGCACGCGGTCGCGGAGGGAGTAATTATTGATACCAATAACATCGTTTCTATCGAGGCTTCCCCGGGGATATTCATTCAATCCCTTGGATCTATCACTCTTTGGCACACTTCTACCCCCTTCCACGTAGTCGAGCAATTCCCGATCCTACAGGACGGAGTTATCGGAGCTTTTTAAACGGAAACAAAGAAAAACTCCCGCGTTGCGGAATCTCAATGGTTCAGCGTGAGGCGGTAGGCGGTTGTTTTAATAGCTGTACCTTGTACGGCCCGCACTTTATTGGTGGCTCGGCGGAGTTTAAATTAAGCCCGGGAGCCGGCGTAAATTTAATCAAAGCAAGCGCGCTTGTGACGGAGGTGGCGATCCACCCAGCCAGCACCGCGGGAATAGGATCGGCTTCAGGATCGGTGGTACCGATCCCTGGCACTATCTTAATCACCCTTCCCGGTACGCAAATCGTCGGCCTTTTTCATATTGTACCGGATTTACCTGTCGAATACGACGGAATAATTGACCCGTTTTCTGCTTAGGACTTTTTACCCTGGTAATCCCTGAGTGCGTGTTTCAATCCAAATATAAATATAAATATAATTAAATATAAATATTCATTCAAATTAAACGTATAAAATGGCCGGCGACGACGTCCCCGAGGCGGTGGATGTGTCCGCGTCCCTGTCCCACATGGTGGAGGGACTCTCGCTTCGAGACCAGCGGGACACTGTCCCACAATTTGATGGGCGGAGTATCCCGCTAAACGATTTCGTTCAGGACGTCCGAAACGCGGCGGCTCTCATACCTGCGGGAAGGGAGGCAGATTTTGTCGCCGCAGTAATTGCCAAACTCAGTGGCGACGCGCGTAGATGTATCGTCGGACGATCAATTATAACAGTCGAAGACCTCATAGAGATCTTGCGCAAAAGATTGACGCGCGGGAAAGACTGCAACTATTACACTACGCAACTCGCGAACTTGCGCATGCGGCAAGAGGAGTCCGTTGGGCAATTTTATGACCGGGTGCGCATTTTGTACTATGGCAGCCGGAGTGCCTGGAAGGCAGAAAAGGGTAGGGATCCGCCAGCGGAAGGAGATGATCCGCTGGCCGGTCTTGCCCGCCAGGGATTTATCAACGCCCTGCCGACACGGGTAAAAGAGGTAGTATATATAAAGGGAGCCGCCGATCTCGACGAGGCTTTCGACATCGCGGAAAAATATGTCCTGGAGAGCTCAGGCGACCTTCGCGATTCCGGACGATTGAGAGGCGATGACACCTTTGTCGGTCACACGCGCGTCGATTTTTATGACTCGCGCTCGCGATCTACGTCACCTTCTTACTATCAGCCCGCGAGACCAAAGCCCCGATTGGCATCCCCTGGGCCGCCCGGGCCGAGCAGGCCGGGGATCCTGAAACCCCGCAGCCCGGTATCTTCGAGGGCTGCAAGCCCGAACGGAGCGCGACAAGGCGTGCTGGGGTATTGTTGCGCGTGCGGCGCCGAGTCTCGCTGTTATGCCCGCAATGATGGGTCCGCCACGCATTACTGCTACGCATGCGGGAAGAAATCGGTCTGTTATCTACGTGATGACTGGACACCGCGTCAGGCTCCCGATTCCCATGGGAATCCGCCGCGAGCCGACACCGATAGGCGTGAATCGCGTTCCCCCGTGAGGCATTTAAACTCCCCGCAGGCTCGTCGTCCCGAAATCTCGACGAGCCGAGCCGACGTAACGAACGCGACCCCGCAACAACCATCGATTCGTATCCTCAAATCCCTCAAGTAATTCTAACATTAGATCCGGAAGGCAAGGTCGAGGAAGAGTCTCCCGTGATAAGGCTGTCCGCTCCGGAATTAATTCACGGGACCGACAATTTTTTCTGTGACACTGGCTCCGATTTAAATTTAATAAAAATAGACGCCCTCGACGAGGATCTCATCGTCGACACCACGAAAGCAGTCAAGTACCGCGGAACTACTGAAGAACGATCGATGACCCTCGGTACTATAAATATTCATTTTCGAGATGTTCCGTCAATATTTCATGTCGTTTATGAGTTCCCTACCGAGAGCAATGGTGTGCTGGGGAAACCATACATGCGACAGGAGCAGGCCGAGATATCCTTCTACCATAACATATTGGTAACCGCGAACGATCCCATTAGACCGAAACCATTCGTGGAAGGCGCGATTATCAACGAGAACCGCGTGCTCACCGCGAGTGTTCCCGCCGAACCAAAAATATTTCGGATAAGAGCGCGTACACGGGAGCAGATTCCCATTCGAGTAACAAATTCCGACATCAAAGAAGGTTATCTTCCTAGGATTGATACAATCGGGGGCTTATACATAGGAGAGGCCCTGGTTTCCCAATCTGACGGGGTTTGTCACGTCCTTGCATTAAATACCTTGGACAAGGACGTAGATATCGAGGTTGCACCGCAAGAATTAATTCCGTTCGAGATCCGCGAGCTAGAATTCGACGCGAGCTTAGAGGAGGGGGACACGACGGACGAGGACGTAAAACCTCCTACGGATCGCGTATCCGCAATTTTGGAAGCATTGAGACTCACGGACTTGAATGAATTCGAGCGATGCGAAGTTATCCGGCTCGTAGAAGAATTCCCCACGCGATTTAAATTACCGGGAGATAAATTACCGTGTACGGATAGAGTCGCGCATACGATCCCCACGCTAGACGAGCTTCCGATTCATACACGGCAGTACCGGTTTCCCGTCGTGCATCGCGACGAAGTTGAGACCCAGGTACAGAAAAAAATCGGAAATTCCGTTATCGTGCCCTCACAGTCCCCTTACAACTCTCCGGTGTGGATCGTGCCAAAAAAAACCCGATTCACAGGGGAGGCCGAGAATGCGTATGGTCATCGACTTCCGCAAACTCAATGAAAAGACTATCTCGGATGCATATCCACTGCCCAATATAGTCGATATATTGGACCAGTTAGGGCGAGCGCAATATTTTTCCACCTTCGACTTGGCGAGCGGTTTCCAACAGATTCCGATGGATCCCAAAGATAGCGCGAAAACAGCGTTTTCCACTCCCAACGGGCACTACGAGTACGTACGTATGCCCGAGGGATTGAAAAATGCTCCCGCAACGTTCCAGCGTTTAATGGATAACGTTTTACGGGGTCTCCAGGGAACAGAAATGTTTATATATCTGGACGACATTGTGGTATTCGCGAAGACACTTGAGGAGCACAGAACAAAGGTGCGACGCCTCATGGCGCGTCTCGAGGCGGCCAATCTTGTCCTGGAACCCGACAAGTGCGAGTTTTTAAGGAAGGAAGTCGCCTATTTAGGTCATGTTATCGGGCGAGACGGAGTCCGACCCGACCCTCGGAAACTCGAGGCCGTAAAAAAATTCCCAACTCCGAAGAATCATAAAAATGTCCGGCAATTCCTGGGACTCGCCGGGTATTATAGACGATTTATTGCTAATTTTTCCGCACGGGCGAAACCTCTGTCCGACCTTCTCAAAAAGGGAACTCACTTCGAATGGGGCCGCTTGGAGAATCGAAGCTTCAAGGATCTACGCAGGGCTCTCTGTAGAGAACCCATACTGCAATATCCTAATTTCTCTAAATCCTTCATTTTGACCACGGACGCCTCCGATATAGCAATCGGAGCCGTGCTGAGTCAAGAACAGGACGGTCTCGACTTACCTATCGCGTACTATTCGCGTGTACTAAACAAGGCAGAACAAAATTACAGCACAACCGAGAAGGAATGCCTGGCCGTCATCAATGCCATCGAACAATTTCAACCGTATTTATACGGCCAAAAATTCAAATTAGTTTCCGATCACGAGCCCTTAAAATGGATCGGTTCCACGAACGATCCAGGTAAAAGACTTGTACGATGGCGGATGAGGCTGCGTAATTATGATTACGAATTCGTTTACAAGCCTGGACGACTAAACGCGAACGCAGACGCACTATCGCGTAATCCGATCAACTCGGGGAGCTCCAGCTCCAGCGACTCGGACTCGTCTGCCTCGACTCCCAGGGTTCTCCCAGTAAATACTGGGATAAAACAAGGTGCAAAAACATCGCATCGGGGTGTAGGAAGGCCGAGGCTGGCCTCAGCTCCACCGCTGGACGCATCGTATGTCCCGTCAACACTGGCACGAGGCTCTACGCGTGGGACAAAGAAACCTTCGCCGCTGGATAAGAGCGCGATTGCGACTCGTACTCGAGCCAGGGCGGTGACGTCACCAGCCGCTACAGGCGGCGAGGAAACTCCGGGCACGAGCTCCGGCGAGGCGTCAGCTGCGCCTATACAGAGACTGGGCCATAGCATGCTACCGACTCACTCACTTCCGCCAAAGGGGCCAGTTCCGAGAAGGAAAACCCCTCCGGTGATAACGGAGTCTGCCGCGGAGGCCCCTAGCCCCCCCTCGGAGGACGGGGGCCCGCCGCGAGCCGATAACATTGCCGTGATTACAAGTCCGGGGATTAGCGACTCCGATGATGATAAATCTGAAAATGAAGCGTCTGCTTTACCTGCAACATTGCCAAAATCCCTGCAGGATTCCTTCCCGAAATTCGACGAGTCAATAGCCAAGCTCGAGGAAAAATTCCAAAGTGATTTGGAAACTTCCAATCGAACGCCCGAAATAATATTGCCTGCAAGCATTTCGGATGGCGAGGAAATCGACGAGCAAACGAGGGAAGTGCTCGACGAACTCGACCCATTCGACGATGAGACTGAAGACATGGAATTGTCCCGACGTATAAAGGAGCTGGCCGAGCGGGTCGAAAAAGCGACGGAAAAGCAGCTCCGATTTGAACAAGGGAAATCGCCCAGCATCGAGGCCAGCGCCGCAGAAAAAGAACATGATGCAGACGATGAGAGCGAGGAGCCGCAGGAGAAAGAGAAAGAGCGAGAGGCACCCGACGCACATGAGACGATCGTCTCCAAGCCTCGCTATTCATTCTCCACACCAGCGCCGGGCTCAAGGCCTATGGCACGCTCAACTCCGAGTCATCATCGGCCGTCTCTCGCCCACATTCCGGAGGAAGATAACGCGTCCTTGCCGCAGGCAGCATGGCCGCCAGCAGCGCGCGTCGAACCTCCATCCGTACCCCCTTGTGCCCCCTCAGTGCCTCGAGAGCAAGAGATCTCGAGAGCGGCCCGGGAACAACGTTGCGTCATCGACGCGGTGGATGACATAGCCACGTGCGACTACCCGGCAGCGAGAACAAGGGCGCGCGAGAGAGGAAAAATTACTTCGGCCGCCCCGGATGTAAACAGAGATAAAAAAACATTCTCCATAACTGGGACACGGGAAAACCTGACCTATGTGCGGGATAATTATGCCCATTTTATTTCAGCGGACGGAGAATTAACCACTGTAATCGGAAAATTACTATCCGATTTAGGAATGGTTGATTCTTCGTCGATAAAGGAAAAAAATTTACGCATCGGTCAGATCGCGGTTACTCCACACGGGAAATTTAATATATACAGCGTGGTCGTGAAAGAAAAATACTTTCACGACACGTGTATAAAAAATATTGACCTAGGATTAATCAATCTGAGGGATGTACTGCGCCGAACCGAGATTAAGACACTTCGAATTTCACGCGCCGGGGTCCTAACGGATATAATGCAAAAAGATGAATGGTCACTCCGATTGCAAAAATTATTTTCCGAAGAAAATATAACCATCGCCCTGTGCTATGGAAAAATCATAGTACCGGTACCGGAGAACAGGAATGAAATTATCGCCGAATACCATGAAAGCCTCGCAGGAGGCCATAAAGGGGTCACAAAAACGTACCGAAAAATTCGGGAACGTTTTTATTGGCCCCACCTGAAAAACGAGGTTCAGGATTTTATTCGACGTTGCAAGTCTTGCCAGGAGCAAAAACTTGTTCGTACGAAAACACGTGAGCCGATGCTAATTACCGATACGCCGGTCGACACGTTCGACAAAGTATCATTGGATACAGTAGGGCCCCTTCCAACCTCCCCGCACGGCAATCGACACATTCTAACTATGCAGGATAACCTGTCAAAATATTGCCTGGCCGAACCCATACCGGACCTGAAAGCGACCACGATAGCCGAAGCCATAGCGAGACGATTATTCAATCAGTTCGGCGCCCCTCGAGCAATATTAACGGATCGAGGCGCGGCATTTACGAGTAATCTGCTACGTGAGCTATCGAAAATTTTTAAAGTCAAACAAGAAACGACTTCCGGCTATCGCCCGCAAACAAACGGCGCCCTCGAGAGGAGTCATATAGTGCTGACGGAATACGTCAAACACTACGCCGATAAATACGACGATTGGGACCGGTTATTGCCCTTCGCGGAATTCTCATACAATACGAGCGTTCACGAGGGAACAAATTTCACGCCTTTCGAAATTGTTTACGGAAAATTAGCCCGATTACCAAGTCAATTCCCTACCGATGAAAAGCTCCTGACCTACAATTCATTCCTATCCGAATTAATTAAACGACTTTCGGAAATACGACAGATCGCGGGAGAAAATTTAAACAAAGCCAAAGAACGCTCGAAAGCCTATTACGACCGGACGATACAACCTTTCGGGGGAAAAGTAGGAGATCGGGCGTACGTAGAAAAGGAAGTCCGAACGAATAAATTTGATAGCCGCTGGGAGGGACCTTTGCCCATACTTGAGCTATCGGATCGGAAAAATGCCGTATTGGAAACTGAATCCGGGAAATTAATTCGTAAACATACGGACAAACTCAAGATGGCTATAGATTAAATATATTACAAATGAAATTGTACAAGAATGCGTGTGGGAATGAACGTATGTCGGTGCAAAAAGTGAAGTGACCAACTCCTAAATTACAGGTAAAATAACCATGGGAAATATGCGACTGTACCGGTTGCTACCTCTGATACTACAGTGCGTCTGGGGAGCACCCTCAACCAGCCCATCGTTTAATGTGACACCGATGAACGGCACATCAGGATTATATTACGAGCGAACATCGTCGCTTCGTTTACAACACGCGGACTGGCGGGTTACCGTTTTCATCGATACCGAAAAATTCCTTCAGGACTTCCCGGCCGATGAGAACCACATATCCGGGACCTTCGAGATCTGCCAGGGCACACATCCACCGCCGTCGTGCATTAAACTCCTGCGAATTGACATCCTCCGGAGATTGTTCTCTCGCGCCCGAGAATTGGCGGCGGATCTCAAAAGAATCTCGGAAGATTCGCAACTTGAACGCGAACCAACCGAGAACCTGCCGCGAACAATGACAAAACGTGCGGCGCCGTTCGGAATAATCGGCACTCTAAGCAAATCCCTGTTCGGCACAATGGATGGGGATGATGCCAGCTACATCAACGAACAAATAGACCGATTATTTGCAGATCAAGCCAATATCACGCATCTGATGGGCAAGCAGATGCACGTAACACACTCAAGGTTACAAACTCTGCATCAGGAACATCTGACGGAGACAAAAAGGGTGTCTACTCTCAAGGAAGCGATTACAAAAATAAAGGAAGAAATAAGCCGTGCTAACAAAGATGCGGCCCAAGAAAAATATAAGCAATCATTAACGGATTATTCATATCAAGTGGAAAGAAAAGTCGAGCGATATATTTCAACGTGCGAACAGTATATTCGAACAATAACAGCAGCTCGCAGCGAGCGTCTCGACCCGTCGGTCCTCACTACAAGACAGCTGATGTCTATCGCGCAGGAGGTACAGCGGGAGGCGACGAGCTCCGAGTTCCCTATCCCAACCAGACAACTTCGAGCAGAAACGCTAGCCGAGATCGCCCGGACGGATCTGGTATATCATCAAGGTCGGATGATGATTGTGGTACACATTCCGCTGCTGGACCGGACCATGTATCATTTATATCGAATGCATTCATGGCCTGTTGCGCAGAGCATCAACAATCAAACGGGCTCGGCGCACGTGACGCCCGCGACACCATACATCGCCGTCTCAACAGACCACCGTGCCTATTTTCTCGCAGACGCGCCGTACCTTAGCGCATGCAAAAAGATAGAAAATAAATACATATGCCTGATGGAAATCCCCGTGAGTGAGGTTGCAACTTCGGTGCAGTGCGAAATAAAAATGTTGACAGCTCCCACGGCGGAGGCTTTGCGGCGATGCAACGTACGTCTCCGCCCTGAACACACGCCATTTTGGGGCCATCTGTCAACACAAGGCGGTTGGCTATTTTCATTTATGGAAGCGGAAACAATCCATGTATTGTGCCCCGATCAACCTGAAATCCACGTGCATCTCAGTGGCGCGGGTATTTTATATATTAACCCGAATTGCATTGGACGAACAGCAGCACCACCTTAACGGGAATACGCACGTACAGGGGTCGAGAAGAATATTATTACCGGCCCGGGGTGGCACTAAATGTAACAATAGTGGCCCCTGTACTCGAGGAAATTTCCGAGACCGTAATAGATTCATTGTTCGTCAAAGAAAACGAAACAAATCCGAGCATTTTACGAGGCTGGAAAACCCTCGAGGACGGAGAATCGCTGTACGACATTGAAGAAAAAATTCGAGCCATAGGGAAGCATCGAAGAGAGAGACGCCAACACCGTACTCTTTTCCTTTATGGATTTATGACTCAAGCGTTAGTCATAATCGGCACCGCGTTATACTGTGGCAGAAGGAAAATATTCTTTGGAGCTCTGGGACTGTGTAGGAGAATAACGGGACATCGAGCCCTGCAGCCGACGGTGGCGAGCGAGCGAGAGATAAGGACCGAAGGAGTCAGCAGCCCGGCGGCAAGGGTAGAGTTACCGTTGCCACACGGACGCGGGACTCGCAGTCTAAACACTGTGAACCGCTCCCTTCCCCCTCAGGGTGCCATAAGCGATTAGGCATCGACAATCTCGGGGCACACATCAAGACGACTGAGAACTTCATTAGTTTTCAAGCTCTGACTGGAGTCACTTCGCGCGAAGGAAACTGTCAACCGAGGACCTGGATCGGGAAGCCTGATCATAGTGTGCAAGTAAATTGTAGTGCCCGAGATACGTGCAAAAAAAAAAAAAAATATATACAAAACAATTAAAATTAAATAAAGAAATAACGTGCGAATTTCGGCCATCACGCGCATCCGAGTCATCGGCATCTAAAAAAAAAAGAGAGGTGAATACGTGTACTGTGTGCGACCGTCGTGGCTACAACCGTACCAGAAATGTCGGACATGGAAGGACTCCGCGCCGGGATTATGGAGTTCACGCGTAAAGGACGATGCGTTGTGTGCAAACGGGAAAGTCGACGTTGCCCGGACATTGGTGCGTGCGTGCAACGTTCGATTCCGCCCTCAGGACGGAAAAATAAGATGATGGAGTGCAAACTGTGCGGGGTAGAGTTGCTCGGGGGGCATTACTCCGGTCACGTCGGCGCGTGTCTGGTAGAATACCAGAAAGTCTTCGCGGACATGGTGACGGGCCGGATGCCCATGCAATCCTCTACAGGTGCGGGCGGTTCTTCGGGCGCGGCGGCAAGACTCGTCGCAGCGCGCGCGTCCACGTCGAACGACCCAAGAGCGACCAACGTTATCCCGCCGGTGACCAGTGTCGTCGCAAAAACCGCGCCGACCATGGCATCGGTGGTCGAAACGACGCGCTGTGGGGACGCACAAAATTCTGTACCGGTCTACACCATGGCCGGAGCAAGGAAGAGGAAAATATTAACCATCGGAGGTCACGGACAATCCACCAGGCCGTCCCTGACCTCGGTGGGAACCCAGACGTGCAGGACAACGTCCAACTCAAGCACACAGACAAAAAGGCTGTGCCTTGTCCCGGGAGCCAGGGTCAATTTTGTAAAGTGGGAGGACCCACAAACCGTCGGAAATTTAATGGATGAATGGACGCTCGACGATGGCATACCGACGGAGCCCCTAATTGCGCTCCCTAAATTGAGCACGGATCTGATGATCCTTGACGTCGACGCCGGAGCATCGACGTCACAGATGCCGGCGAACGAAGAGCCGGACGGAGGGCGCGAATTGTGGGCTGAACTCGACCCGTTCCATCCTGCCCCGAGACAGGAAGTAGTCATGGAGGTCGAGTACCGGGCCACCGACGAATACAGCGGCGAAGAAAATAACGAAGAGGGCAACGCTGATACCGATGAAGTCGGGTCGCGGGTCACCGACGGCGATCTTCCCGACGCTGTCGCGGGACTCGATTCAGCGGAAGAAGAAGAAGAAGACACAGGGAACGACGTCACCAACAGGGAAACCGAAGCGCGGGCCACCGTCGGCAGTGTTGCTGACGCTGGTGCTGCGCACGGCTTAATCGAAGAAATAAATTTGGACTCGGGATCATCATCGTCACCCGATTCGCCCTGCGCAGACACGTCAGAGGACAATAACGCGAAGGATAACGGCGCATCGCATTACAAAGATCTCTTAAGGGAGATCGAGGAATTCGAGAAGCAGGCCACCGTCGGCAACATTCCCGACACGGGTGCTGGATCCGGCGGAAAAAAAAGGATGCGGTAGAAGACGACGTCGACACCGCTGGAGTCGAATTGCAGGCCACCGTCGGCGATCCCGCCGACGCTGGTGCTGGGCTCGGCTCAGCGGAAGAGGATGAAGACGTCACCAGCGAGTGCGACCACTCATCGTTGTACTCGGAGTTCTCGTCGATCTCCGAGTCCTGCACGAACGAGTCCAACAGCGACGGAGATCCATCCGAGGATATCAGCGTGCGAGGGGATGCGAGCGCTGCAGAAGACAACGGCGCAGCACCCTACGGAGCCTCACCATATTTTCGGCACATCCGTCGCGGGCCTGGCCGAGGACGACCGGCCCGATCGCCGTACCTTGCATGTGAATAAAAAAAAAAAAAGGTCATAGTGGTGTTCGCGTGTGCTCCGCGTTATATATAGGCAACCAGCATGAGTGAGTAGAGATAAATTAGGATAGTAATATCGGTTAACAGTCGATGAGGGCATCGACAATTGTTACGTCCCGGTTTTCGGTTCATTTTCGGAGTTTCGAATGACTCGGGAGTCGCGACGTGATACGCCGAGTGTTGGGTTGCGCCGCTGAGCTCATCCGCGGTGTGATTTCACACCCCGGATGTGCTCACGCGGTGCATCCTCAGCATCGCCCGACAAATATATTTTTTCTTCTTTATAATATTAAGTGTCGCGGCCGAGCTCGGGTTTTGCGAATCAGCGGGTCCGAAGTTCTCGACATGCGCAGCGATTTTAAATCACTGTACGTGCCGAGAAATTCACACCCTGCGATCGCTGAATTGCGGAAACCTGGATCTCGCTGCGGGCGTTGGAGGATCCTCCAACGACGCAGGGAAATCAGTCTCTGAGCAGCATCGATCGAAGTTAGATCGGATTAGAGAATCTCCGCGAAACGGGCTCACGTAGGTCGTTAAATCTGAGAAGAAGTACACGCTATTTAGCCTCCAAGATAGAGTGCAGAGAGGTCGCGGTAGTAGCTTTTCAGTGCGTTCCGTAGTGATAATAATCGATTCGCGTTACGTTAAAATAATTGGACGATTTTTATAATAAAACCCCCGACGATTATTCGGGGTAATTAATCATAACATTTAATCACAAACATTCTATAGAGACGATAAGTGTTCGTTCTACGACCCGTGTTCGGGAAATTTAGGCTAGTGCAACGATCTAAGAACCCCCGGGGGGGAAGCAGCCGGCGTTCTACTGTAAGGAGTGAGTACGAGTATGGATGGATGAGAGACAAAAAATAGTTTAATCTTTACCGTGTATTTAGTTTTAGTAATACAGCTATCTTGAGTGTTCAACCCTATTTTATCTTTTATTTCTTCGCGCAAACCTTTTGTTATCTCCCCTTCATAGGTACTCGTGGACCGGGCCTGTATAGGACGGAGCAAAGCGGCCCACGAAAAATAATAAAATATTGGTTTGTTGCATCCGAGAACGAGCTTTGCTCTACCTCGGACGTAACAACGAAATGCCGAAATATTGAAAAAATATTACGGATGATCCGGAATATTTCGCCAGATCGTTTTACGAGCTGATGACTTTTCGTGGAATCATGAAAAATCGTTGCTTCTCGGCCGACGATAAAGAAGTAACGACAAAAGTTTATAAAAACAAATTGAAGCATTCGCAGAAGGAATAAATACGAAAGTGGATAGGACCAACTTCCGATCGATCCTGTAAAACTAAATTTTTTTCTCTCGGGCTCATCGGAAAACCGCTTTTCGATTCGGCACGAAAGTATGTTACTAGTTCGTGTCCAGAAAAAAAAAAATCAACCGTAAGCGAGACTCGAACTCGAACCCTCCGGACTTCCAAGCAACCGCTCGCGCCACTAGACCACCGATTCCTATAACTTCATTAATAACGATTAGTCTATCGTTCATCCACCTTTTCCAGGATAAAATTTTTTTTAGGGCAAAAGCGATGAATTATTGCCCACAGCTAATTAGAACGGGCTATAATTCATCACTTTTACCCTAAATAAAACGAATTTTTATCTCTCGGGGTCTTCTTGGGCTCCGGATGGAAACCCATAGTTTTCGCGGCAAGTCTTTTAAGGAAGGAGTCTCGCTGCGCGCTGACTTCGCATAAGTTCGACATCAATAAGAGAAAATTGCAAGTACTTCTTGATGGTGTAAAAATCTGAAAAAAATCATGTATACTAAAGGTACTGAGAAGATTAATTTTGCATAATAATAATTGCAAAATGTTATTAACAAATTCATCAAAAAATTACTTGGTTAACAAATTACCCGGCAACAAAACTTTTTTTTTATGAAAATGATTCGTTTATTTTTCTGAATACGTATGAATTTTTTCAGATTTTTAAGTAATCATTGATTTTGCTTCCTCAAAGAGAAGGCTATGTTCTCGAGAAAAAAAAATTTTCGAGATTTTAATGTTAGCGTACTAGAAATGGTCGAAAACGTCGAGAAAAGTGATTTTTAGCTGGCGTCCGGATGTATGTGTGTGTGTGTGTATGTGTGTGACAGCGTGCATCGCTTAGAACGACTATAACTCGGAAACGGCTTGGGATAGCGGGTTCAAATTTTGTACACTAGTAGAGTAGTCACGTCTCCTCCTTCGATATAATTTTCATGAAGATTGCGACCCGTTTCGGAATTTTACGGGAATTCGAAATTTTTTAAAAAAGTCTGTGGTAGCTCTAACTTTCGTAAATTTTGAGCTATCGTCCTAAAAATGCATATAAATACAATACTATGAACAAAGACCTTTGGTATTGAATTTGGCCAAAATCTACCGAAGGGATCAGATTTTATGGAATTTTGATTTTTTTGAAAAATTACTAAAAATCGTCTAATTCGAGTAAACATGGAGGTATCGAGCTTAAATTTGCCACAGGAATGGACTGACACTGTACAATGTTTCGTATTAAATTTGGCAAAAATTGATCTAACCGTTTCAATTTTATGGGATTTTGAAAATTTGGAATTATTCAATTTTTTTTTCTCAGAAGTTTCTGAATCAAACATCGCGCAAAGAGTAGAATGAGTTATAGTTTCGTAATCAGCGCTGAAGATTAGATTAAAAATTGCCTTAAAACTTGTTTTTTGTGTTTTATTTATAGCTTCCTCTATGAGGAAGCCAAAATGGCACGACGGAATTATCATAGAGGAAGTTATGAGGAAAACCGTAAAACATGAGGAAGTAATTGTGCAAATCACTTTGCACGCTTTTTTATTTTTTTTTATAGAACAAAAATCAACGATTACTTAAAAATCTGAAAAAATTCATACGTATTCAGAAAAATAAACGAATCATTTTCATAACAAAAAAAAGTTTTGTTGCCGGGTAATTTGTTAACCAATTAATTTTTTGATCTATTTGTTAATAACATTTTGCAATTATTATTATGCAAAATGAATCTTCTCAGTACCTTTAGTATACATGATTTTTTTCAGATTTTTACGCCATCAAGAACTACTTGCAATTTTCTCTTATTGTTGTCCAACTTATGCGAAGTCAGCGCGCAGCGAGACTCCCTCCTTAAGGTAGTACCAGCGGACAGCCTGAGCCCACCTGAGTTCAGAGAAAATTGAGAGAGAATTGCGAACATTTCTCGACGCGATAAAAATCTGAAAAAAAATCAAGCATATTGAAGGTGCTGAAAAGATCCAAAATTTTATTTCCAAATTAATGAAAAAAAATGTCAACAAATTCCCCGGCAACTTAACTTTTTGTTCATATAAAAACAATTTGTTAATCTTTTTGAATACGTATGAATTTTTTCAGGATTTTGTGTAAATTTTGAAAATAACGTTTTTTTATTAACTAAAAACGTGATTTTCAAAAATTACAAGAAATTCTGAAAAAATTCATACGTATTCAGAAAAATTAACAAATCGTTTTCATTAATAAAAAAAAGTTAAGTTGCCGGGTGATTTGTTGGGAAATTTTTTTTTCGCTAATTTATTAATAACATTTTGGAATTATTATTATGCAAAATTAATCTTTCCAGTACCTTCCATATGGTCGATTTTTTTCAGATTTTTATCTCATCGAGAAGTGTTCGCAATTCCTCTCTCAATCCTTTCTGAACTCACGTGAGGTCAGGCTGTCCACTAGTACTACCTTAATATGTCTTCGATAATTATTATTTATGATACATTGGTACTTACCCTTGTCAAGTGGATCCAATGACCAAAAAAATTCACGCTTAACCGGAAGTCCATTGCTGGTGACCCATGAAACGTCGACGGTAATTGTTTAAACACTTTTATATTCGAAATTTCCTCTGAAACTCACGTTTGACGAGACTATACCGCTAGGACTACTTTAATTTCTTTGTGGCTAGGTAAAAAAAAAGTTTAGCTAGATAAAAAAAATCTCGCACTAGTGCGAGGAAGTCGGTCTCATAGGCGCGGACGACGGCGAGGACGAGGACGACGGAGAGGACGAGGACGACGGAGAGGACGAGGACGACGGAGAGGACGAGGACGACGGAGAGGACGAGGACGACGGAGAGGACGAGGACGACGGAGAGGACGAGGACGACGGAGAGGACGAGGACGACGGAGAGGACGAGGACGACGGAGAGGACGAGGACGACGGAGAGGACGAGGACGACGGAGAGGACGAGGACGACGGAGAGGACGAGGACGACGGAGAGGACGAGGACGACGGAGAGGACGAGGACGACGGAGAGGACGAGGGCGACGGAGAGGACGAGGGCGACGGAGAGGACGAGGGCGACGGAGAGGACGAGGGCGACGGAGAGGACGAGGACGACGGAGAGGACGAGGACGACGGAGAGGACGAGGACGACGGAGAGGACGAGGACGACGGAGAGGACGAGGACGACGGAGAGGACGAGGACGACGGAGAGGACGAGGACGACGGAGAGGACGAGGACGACGGAGAGGACGAGGACGACGACGACGGCGAGGACGACGGCGAGGACGACGGCGAATAAACAATGCTTTCATAGGGTTATCTAGGGAATAGGGTGGTTGAGAGAGGTGCTGTCTTTATTTTATTTATAATTATCAAACTATAACGGTATTATCATTTTAATTAATCTTTCACTAACAATAATAATGGATTCCCCTTAGGGCACGATGCGGCAACATTTTTTTTCTCACTAATCCCGATATTGTTCGAAATTACCGCCAATTGCTATCCAAGCACATTAGAGCTCGAGGCAAAACACTTCTTGTTGCTCTCTGCACCATCTCGTCCGGTATTTCCGCAGCAACTCGGTGAATTCTGCGAAGGAGTTCGTCAATGTCTTCAACCAGCTGCCCTTGATAAACGTTATCCTTCATATAACCCCACAGAAAAAAATCGAGGGGGGTAAGGTCTGGGGATCTAGGCGGCCACAACATCGGACCACGTCTCCCTATCCACCGGTCTGGCCATTCGCGGTCCAGGTAATCGCGAACGATTAAACTATAGCGAGCCGGTGCTCCGTCGTGTTGAAATATTAGTCGCTCCAATAAATCCACCGGAAGGTGAGCGATATGGTCCGGCAAAACGTTTTCGAGGAGATCCAGATAGGACTCGGCATTCAAACGATCGGGCAGAATTATCGGTCCAATCTAAGGAGAAACACGGTTCATGAATATTGTCAAAAATCAGTTATCAGTTACTACGTACCAGTTCATCCCCAACCATGCCAGCCCACATGTTCACGGAGAATCGGTCTTGAAATACGTTTTCATGCACCACGTGAGGGTTAGCGTCAGCCCAATAATGACTGTTGTGTTGGTTAAAGTAGCCATCTCTGGTGAAAATTGACTCATCCGTCCACACAATCCGATCAACGTACGTCGGATCGGACTCGTTGCAAAACACGAGTCTATGAGCGGGATCGTTTTCCTTCAGCGCCTGAACACGGGTGTAATGGTACGGATGCAGTCCCTCGTCGTGTAGAATATTCCATACAGTCATGTGATTCGTATTGAACGGACGCGCAAGACTTCGAGTGCTCCGCGTAGGATCGTTGGCGACACAGTCCAAAATGTCTTCTTGGAGCCGGACATTTCGTCGATGAGGCGGTCTCCCAGCATCCGGATTTCCACCAGGCCCCAACGCATTCGTCTCGACGCAGTGACGTTCCAAACATCTAATTACGTTAGCGTCTGGATATCGTCCTGCATTGGGCCAACGTTCTCGGTATAAACGAACCGCCAGGTCCGCTCTTCCCCGAGCTTCGCCAAGCGCGAGTATCATGCGAAAATATTCGCGTGGAGTATACGCCATCACGAAGACGTACACTCAATTGTGTAAATATGAATAAATATAAATAAATATGTAAATGTATAAATATGAAAATACGAAAATTGTAAAAAAAAAATCAGCAAGTAATCGTAGATGCCGCACGTAGCTACTCAAAACCCAACTCAGACTAGATTGCAGAATGGATCGATACGTTCAGTCGCTATCACGTTCGTGTCTAAACTGCAATTTTTCGTGTTTAGGCACATTGACGACGTGCTTGCGTCCATGATAACAACATGCATTTGTTTCCGATCGCGCGACACTCCGGAGAAGTGAGATCCGCTCGAGGCTCTTCGCCAAAAACAAAATAATGGGTTGATGCTATTTTTACGAATCAAAAGTGGTACAGTCGACTATCATTTTCAATACTTCTCATATTTATTAAATTGAAGCGACTTTGAGGCATGGTTTACCTGAAACCTTATTGTCTTACGCAGCTCGTAAAAATAGTCCGGACTTTGCTTCGACTCCGATAAAAAGCCCGGTGCGAAATCTCCCGCCCTTATCCCGTGTCGAATCGAAAATGGTAAAGTCGACGGTTGTTTTCAAAATTTCTCATATTTATTGAACCAAAGGGACCTTGAGGCATGGTTTACCCGAAACCTGTTGTATTACGCAATCTCAAGGTCGCTTGAATTGAATAAATATGAGAAAAATTGAAAACGATAGTCGGCTGTACCACTTCCGATTCGATACGGGATAAGGGTGGGAGATTGCGCAGCAGGGTTCTTATCGGAGTCGAAGCAAAGTTCGGACTATTTTTACGAGCTGCGTAATACTATAAGGTTTCGGGTAAATCATGCGTCAAGGTCGCTTCAATTCAATGAATCTGATAAATATTGAAAACGATAGCCGGCTATACCACTTTCGATTCGATACGGGATAAGGGCGCGAAATTTCGCACCAGGTTTCTTATCGGAGTCGAAGCAAAGTTCGGACTATTTTTACGAGCTGCATAATACAATACGGTTTCAGGTAAACCATGTCTCAAGGTCGCTTCAATTCAATAAATCTGAGAAGTATTGAAAACGATCGTCGACTTTACTACTTTCGATTCAACACGGGATAAGGGCGGGAGAATTCGCACTAGGGTTCTTATCGAAGTCGAAGCAAAGTTTGGACTATTTTTACGAGCTGCGTAATACAATAAGCTTTCGGGTAATCCATGTCTCAGGTCGCTTCAATTCAATAAATATGAGAAGTATTGAAAACGATCGTCGACTTTACCACCTTCGATTCGATACGGGATAATGGCGGGGAGAATTGGTACCAAGGTTCTTATTGGGTTCGAAGCAAAGTTCGGACTATGTTTATGAGCAGCTCGTCAAAATAGTCCGAACTTTGCTTCGACTCCGATAAGAACCCGGGTGCGAATTCTCCCGCCCTTATCCCGTGTCGAATCGAAAGTGATAAAGTCGGCGATCGTTTTTAATATTTCTCATGTTTATTGAATTGAAGCGACTTTGAGGCATAATTTACCCGAAACTTTATTGTCTTACGCAGCTCGTAAAAATAGTCCGGACTTTGCTTCGACTCCGTTAAGAACCCGGGTGCGAATTCTACCGCCCTTATCCCGTGTCGAATCGAAAGTGATAAAGTCGGCGATCGTTCTTAATATTTCTCATGTTTATTGAATTGAAGCGACTTTGAGGCATAATTTACCCGAAACTTTATTGTCTTACGCAGCTCGTAAAAATAGTCCGGACTTTGCTTCGACTCCAATAAGAAGCCCAGTGCGAAATCTCGCGCTCTTATCCCGTATCGAATCGAAAGTGGTATAGCCGACTATCGTTTTCAATATTTCTCATATTCATTGAATTGAAGCGACCTTGAGGCATGGTTTACCTGAAACCTTATTGCCTTACGCAGCTCGTAAAAATAGTCCGGACTTTGTTTCGACTCCGATAAAAAGCCCGGTGCGAAATCTCCCGCCCTTATCCCGTGTCGAATCGAAAGTGGTAAAGTCGACGATCGTTTTCAAAATTTCTCATATTTATTGAACTGAAGCGATCTTGAGATTGCGTAATACCATAAGATTTCGGGTAAACCATGCCTCAAGATCGCTTTAGTTCAATAGATATGAGAAATTTTGAAAGCGATCGTCGACATTACAACTTTCGATTCAACACGGGGTAAGGGCGGGAGATTTGGCACCGGGCTTTTTATCGGAGTCGGAGCAAAGTTCGGAATATTTTTACGAACTGCGTAAGACAAGAAGGTTTTGGGTAAACCATGCCTCAAGGTCGCTTCAACAAGGTTGCCTAGACAACGAGAGCGTTGACGAGCTTCGACGCAATGTTCGGTAGTACCCTTCTCAAAGTCTGAGAAGCAAAAAACTACGGAGCCAGGCTCGTCGGATGTCGAGAATTCGTCAATAGACACCTGGACAAAGCGAGCCTCGTGGAAGTTCGACGTAATGCACGGCGGTACCTTTCTCAAAGCTCAAGAAGCAAAAAACTACGGAGCCAAACTTACCGGATATCGAGAAATTGTTAATCCATACCTGGACATCGTTGACGTCAGCGAGGTTCGGTGTAGTGTTCGGCAGTGCCTTTCTCAAGGCCCGAGAAACAAAAAACTACGGAGCCGCGTTCGCCGGGTGTCGGGAAATTGTTAATCGACACCTGGACACCGTTGACGTCGACGAGGTTCGACGTAGTGTTCGGCAGTACCTTCCTCAAGACCCGAGAAACAAAAAACTACGGAGCCAAACTCGCCGGATGTCGAGAAATTGTCCTTCGACACCTAGACAATAAAAGCCTCGTGGGGGGGTTGACGTAATGCTCGGGGGTATCTTTCTCAAGGCCCAAGAAGCAAAGAACTACGGAGCCAAGTTCGCTAAATGACGAGAAATCGTCTGGTAAGACCTGGACATCTCCTGGATTCGCGCAGTTGAATAGCATGCCCGAGGAGTCGTCTTAGGGACAGCCAGTTTCGAAATCCGGAGGATAATTCGACTTGGTAATGTACATTGGAGCGTGCAACAAATTTATTTTATTTATAAATGCATGTTCGATCAGTGAATTCATTTATTGGACACTCTGTATCGAAGTCCAGTGAAGTTATCACATGCTTGTGTGCTGTCGGTGTGACCACCCAAGCTGCGCTCTCATTGGTCAACTTTAAACCCTTATTCCTCCGAAACTACTCATCACACGAACTTTTCCCAGGGCTCATTTTACTCGGGGGATCACCCCGCACCACCCTGCACCGAGCATGTGCGCCCATTAATTTACACCCTGTATAAGTCACACTCCACAAAATGTATAAGTTCGGAGCAGCACGATTTTTATAAGTCCAATTCGGCACAACATTTTATAAGTTCACAGTGGCACCAAATTTTTATAAGTCCGATTTTGGCACGAATTTTTATAAGTCCACTTCGGCACGAAATTTTGTAAGTTCACATAGCACAAAATGTATAAGTCCTTTTTGGCACTATTTCACTTTTATGGCACTATTTCACTTTTATGGCACTATTTCACTTTTATGGCACTTTTCTTACATTCACTTTTCACTTTTTCACTTTTATCCTTGGAGGGCTGGGCGATGGTAAAGTAAATCCGATGAACTGATGATGGATGAACCGATGATGGTCTTTTTATACCCCGATTTTGCCTTCCCCCTTTGTCGATTTTGGAGGAATTTGACGGATTTGCGTCTGCGTGCGATCTTTGCAAATTAATTTTTATGATTGGTTCCCTGCGTGGAGCTCCCCTCGCCCTCCAATACCGGGTCGGTATTTCCGTGACGCACTTCCGGCATTACCTGCTGAGCTAATGGTGTACCTGTTGGTGCCGTGCGAATTTTCCGGTGTCGTCACGTTTAGCCAATCATCTGCGCCGGTTTTCCCTCGTCTTTCCTCTCTTTTGACCTTTTGCTATTGTCTTCGCTTTGGTTCCGCGGGACGGCGCTTTCGGATTTCCGAATCCTCGGTGTCCTTGGTTTCTACGCGTGCGCGACGCTTGGCTATCGATCCAGCCGCCACGCGATCCCGTCGGATGGCACCACTTGTCTCTCTGCGGGCCCGTCCGGTGATCTCGTTCAGCTGTCAGTGTTTCCCGGGCTCTCGCGGTGTATAGTCACCGGGGCCACGCAGGAGCTTCCTTATAATGTAGGGGATTTACAAGATCCTGCTTCGAAAGCGTCGTTATGTGAGTTCTCGGCTCACTTATGAGTGTGTGAGGGCAGGTGCTGTAGAATAAAATTGCGAGACACAATTGATTCCTATTGTCCATTTAAATTTTCCATTTATTGAAATACAAGTTTTAATTAATTCGGCGATAAATTGTAATTATAAAGAAAAATATATTTTTATCTTTCGGCAAAAGTTTTCGCAGAGAAGTTCAATTTTAATTAATCAAAAAAAAGAAGGATAAAAATGCAAGAGTTGGGAGGAGCAGACGGCTGCAGTCTCTCCCGTCCCCGAGAGAAGTCGCCGACGCTGTTTTTGGGAAAAAAGGGTTACCAGACGGCGGCAGTTATCTTTGTCCCCGGAGAAAGTCGCCGATGCTGCGTTCGGAAGGAATCGTAGAAGTGCTCGCGGTAGCTGCACAGCTAAGAGTGCCTTTCTATGCTTCCGGGCCGCCTTTTATACTAAATCGGCGGTGTTGGACACGCCACGATTCTGGTATTCCTTCCGAGCTTCGTGACGTCAAATTGACGTCTCTTCCCTCATCTCCCGCGATCATGCGCGGCTGCGCAATACCCGCGTACTTGGCGCGTGCTCCAAAACGCGCGATGAGTCTCGGGGTGTGTAGGCCGCTCCACGGCTACCGACTCCTCGGGTATGCGCCTGTCTCTGGTGCGCTCTACCTTACCGACGCGCCCGGGGCTTCTCGCGTTGACTTCCGATGCTCCGATTTCCCGAGTTGCTCCGAGTGATAAATTTCTAAGCGAGCGGGATTTGAGAGCCGTCTCAACACATTAGAAAAAAACCCATTGAGAATTGTAGGCAAAATGATTAAATCCCAATCGTATTCTGGATAGAAATGATAAGAACCGAATGCATTTAACAGTTAGTACTCGGAAGACAAAAATATTTTGTATCGTAAACATTTTTTTTCTTTATTATAATAATATCAACTTATTTACCTGCGATCCCTAGCGTACAACAACAATACTACCTTTGATACCCGCGGTCGCTAGCGTTTCAAGCCAAATCCGATTTCAAGTGAAGACAACTAACTTGCAAAATGGTGGAACAGACCCCATTTTCCAAGGTCTTTGCTTGAAATCGAATTTGGCTTGAAAGGCTAGCGACCGGGGGTATCAAACGTAAAATTGTTGTTGCACGCTAAGGATCGCTGGTAAGTAAGTTGATATTATTATAGTAAAGAAAAAAAATGTTTCCGTTAAAAAATATTTTTGTCCTCTGCGTACTAACTGTTAAATGCATTCCGTTCTTATCATCTATCCTATCATACAGTCAGCTACGGACGAAGATGAACGGAGAAGCTTCATGCGAGCAGTGAATATCACAGGAAGAATATCATTCATATCTTGGCTAACCCCAATGCCGTTGCCATCAGGGCAACGGGAGTGGCGAAGTGGCACTCAGAGATGGGCAAACTGTTGATCGTTACACAACACGCGAACGTCAACGGGACACCATGCAACGGCACCATGCACCATGCAACGGACACCATGCGGATACGATACACCGCAGTATAAGATGGTGGCTGTTGTCGTTTATTTGGGTGTTCCCCAAGCATCGACATCCGTTCCTGCGCTCGTCGACGGCCACTACGTGGTCGGCGTAAAGCGGCCATCGGAAACGTAAGTAAAATATATTTGAATCAACAAAAGCCACAAAAAGACTCGCATTATTTTATTGCTTCCTCATAAAGGAAACCCGCGTACAGGTGCTTCAAAAGTACTCCCGCAAAAATGTTTTACTCGAAGAATTAGCGCGTTTAATAGCGAAAAAGAGAACACTACCCTCTGGTGTCAACTCAGCAATTTCGTTAAATAAACTAAAATAACTTATACAGCATTTATGTGCTATTTATGTGCTTCAAAAATACTCTCATAGAAATGTTGTACTCAAAGAATTAGCATGTCTAACCCCGATAAAGAGAAAACTACCCTCTCGTGTCAACTCAGCTGTTTTGGCAAATCAACCAAAATAGTTTATGCAGCACTTATGTGCTATTTATGTGCGTTGAAGCACATAAATAGCACATAAATGCTAATTCTTCGAGTATGACATATTTCGAGATCAGACATGCTAATTCTTCGAGTATGACATTTTTTACTAAAGTTTTTTGGAAGCACATTATTAACACATAAATGTGGATCAAATAAATCCGATGCATTCGCGGAAATTCATTGAAGAGCTAATCTGCCGGTGTTTCGAAACGCTTAGGAGTAGTATTCCGATAAATATATGGACTTAAGTTTTGGAATTAGGTCGGTGGTGAAGCACATAAAAACACTTAATTTGCGTGTATCGTAAATCCATTTTGGAGACTGTTTTCTCTACTCCGTTTATAGAGTCGATCTCAGGAGGATGAAATCGGGTAAAAATTACAATTTACGGGTATGGGTCTAGGATATTTGAAAAACACATAAAAAGCACATAAATATCATGTGATTTAATTTTAGAATAGTGATGAAATAATCCGTGCTCTGCTAGCTTAATGTTAAGTTAGCAGAGCGTTTTTGATTTTCAATTTCCGGCGAAACGAAAAAAGCACAAATTTTTTTTAAATTAGCACTTAAAAAGCACTTTATTTTGGTATATAGTCAACTCATTTTTGAGAGTTTGCTCCGCTAGCTTTACGCGGGTAATACTCGAGTCGTCCATCGAAGAAAAAGTTGAAAAGTGAAATTTATGGCTTTCTCATAAAAGCTGCAAATTGAAATTTTCATATGGCATTCTCATCATTTTCCTTTATTCGCGAAGATTCTTCTATGAGAAAGCAGTTTCTGTATTGTTGGCTTCCTCATAGAGAAATCCTCGCGAATAAAGGAACATTATAAGAAAGCCATTTGAAAATTTCAATTTGGAACTTACAGTACACGACCGCGTTTCTCCCAACCGCATAATTCCGAACAACCGCGTATTTCCGAAAATGACGACCGCGTTAGTCCAATTCGTCCCCTTCTCAAGGTCCGTTACCTGCTTGGTGGGGAAACAAACGACTCCTTCCCTTTTGCTACCTGCGAATGAAATCGTCGCTGCTGTAATTCCGACAATTTTTGCGTATGGAAAGGGACGGTGGGCAGGTACTTGGGCAGGTAGTGGGGTATCCAACTTACGTGGTCGTGCTTAATTAGATTGGCTCCCGAGGATCGGAGAAACGCGGTCGTGTACTGTATATGAGGAAGCCATATGAAAATTTCAATTTTCAACTTTTTTTAACGTCAACGTCGTGTTTGACTTTTAGACAAAACGACTGACCGATTCAGGTTCCAGCGCTAAAAATATACCGACATCTTCGCTTTGTCACTTCCGTGCACCCACTTCAAATAACGACAATACAGGGTTTTGGGAAAAGATTCATTTTTAAATTATTAAGTCAATTATCCAATATTCACCGTTTTGTGGCCACATCTAATGTATTTTTCCTCCACCGATGACGAATCTCCAAATTATTTTACACCTAGGGCCACACTTGATACATAAACTCATGTCGGACAAAAATACAATTTTTCAAAAAATTCAAAAATGTCAAAATCCCAGAAAATTTAAACGTTTCGATCAATTTTTGGCAAGTTTAATACGAAACATCGTACAGTGTTAGTCCATTCCTGTGCTAAATTTAAGGTTGATACCTCCATGTTTACTCGAATAAGAAGCTTTTTAGTCATTAAAAAAAAAAAATCAAAATTCAATAAAATCTGACTGCGTCGATAGACTTTGGGCAAATTTAATACCAAAGATCTTTCATTATAGTATTATATTTGTGTACAATTTCAGGACGATCGTTAAAAATTTACGCAAGTTAGAGCTGCCCGACCTATTTTCAAAAATTTGAAAATCGCGTAAAATCTCGAAACGGGCCTCAATCTTCATGAAAATTGCACCGAGGGAAGAGACGTGACCACTCTACTAGTGTAACAAATTTCAACTGGCTATCGCGAACCGTTTCCAAGTTACAATCGCTTAAAATGACGCAAGTCTGTCACACACATACACACACACACACACATACGTCCGGACGCCAGCTAAAACCCACATTTCTCGACGTTTCGGACTATTTTAAGTACACTGACACTAAAATCTCGAATTTTTTTTTTTTACGAAAACAAAGCTTCCTCTATGAGAAAGCAAAATCACATTTCTCGACGTTTTCGACTATTTTAAGTACTCTGACACTAAAATCTAAAAAAAAACTTTAATGAAAACAAAGCTTCCTCTATGAGGTAGCAAAATAAATAATATTTTCCTTTCTCTGAAAAATGATGTTACGCTTTTATCCCTCACCTCGGATCTGCTTTCCCCAAGACCGTCATAATATATAGGGTTTCAATACGAAGGTATCGAAGTAATAGAGCCCACTTAGCCGCGGTCGATACCTGACTCCCGTACGGTAAGAGTTAATCGTTAGCAATTACTATCAGGTACACCTGCGAAGAGCGGGTTAATAAAAAAAGTAATATCTAGGGAAAAAAGCATGGATTACCGTCGTATATTACATTTCACTTTCTGACAAGAAATTTAGATGTCCATTTTTAAGCCTTCTGTCCATTATGAAAACGTTCATTCTTAATTAGATTGCGAGAGGTAATTATTCGAGGGTTTAAAAACCATTTCTGAGTCGACGCTTTCAGAAATAAGATGTGCAGGGAGTTAACAGAATTTTTTCAGAATCCACGTTACCGAATTAATAAATTTCTTCTTAGTTTGAATGGACAATGGTTGTATCAGGAAAAATTAAGTCGGAACTTTTTAATGGGGGTCACGTTTTGGTTCTGTTTTACTGGTTTATTTGGCCAGGTATTTACTCGAAAGAACACGGACAAAATATATTGTCACTAAAACAAAGTGTGCGATTGAAAAGTTAACGGGTTTCAATACAGATTCAAAATATAGTCGTTCATCGGGACGATTGGTCGGGAGCAGTACTTCCAACGATGGGCCCATTTTTAGTGCACATTATGTGTGTCATAAAAATTTGTAATTCTCTTTACTTCGCGGAAAATGTGCGTTATCTTGAGTAAAATAAAATAATATCTTACTAACATAATCTGAAACGTTAGATGCGTCAATTGCTGGAACGCATGTATGACGATTGGCATGTACCAATGGGGCCTGAAAGAAAGGTCTTGGCACAATACGCAGACGATGGCCGACTATTCACCCTAACCTACACCGGTGAAACTGAGCACAACGTAAGCTTGATATTGTAACTTTGTAAATTATGTATATTTTTTTAGTGTGGTTGTATGTTTCGATTGTTTTCTACTTGACGCTATCAACTGTGCCGCGTGTTCTAATGGTTAACGAGTGGGCAAACATAACAACAACAACCCTATTTCCCGTTCCCATCTATTATACCGCACACGATGAGGAGTACTATATTTTCTTTCAATTTTACGTCAGCGTCGGTATTGTCATCGCACTCACAATACTTATCGCCGTGGATGGTATGTTCGTTGTGTTCATTCAGCACGGTTGCGGTATTTTCGCGGCAGTCAGGTAAAAAAACTATCTGATCTATTGGAATGCAAACAGTGTTCTACCTTCGAAATGTCAAAAATATTTTTGTGGTGACAGTTACCGATTGGAACATTTAAGAGGCCGTGAAGATCTACAAGTTTATCTTCATCCTGATCCTATAACTGATGAAACATTTTGGACCGTGGTCGATTGTATAAAAAAGCACAAGGAAGCCATCGAGTACTTAAATAGATTAAAATGATTTCATCTCTCCAATTTGTTCATAAATAATCGAATAGACCAACAGATATACAGGGTGATTCAGGTTTTTTTAACATACTTTGCAGGCGGGTTGGTCGTAAACTGTTCAAAGTTACAAAGCCGGTTTTCAAAATTCGTAACAGTTTTTTTTAGATATAAGCATTATGAAGTCTGGGACATTCGAGATCACCGTTCGAAGCTCTGATAACATTGAACGGGGCACAATGCACGCTAGAGCTGTACACACCAACTAGCTAAGCTCTCCACTGGATAGATGGGAATTTCCGGCACTTTCAAACAAAAAAAATTGTTTACTAAAATAAGTTGTGTATTATCGAACTTTTTTTTGCTTTAACTATCCAAACAGCTGTGCGATCAACTTAACTCTCCTCTTGATACACAGGAATTTCCCGTACTTGTAAACAAAAATTAAATGACCACTTCGGTATCAGTATTCTCGATTAAAAAAAGTTGAAAATTAGTCGTTATTATTTTTAAAAATTCGTATAAAAAAGTATTAAAAAATGGTGAATTAACAGTAACTTCAAAAAAGATGAAATAATTGATGAATGTAACAATAATTAATATTGCCAGTAAACAATAACAGTAATAATTAATAATAAAGAATAATTGTAAAATTAATTAATCGTAATTATATCAATACGTTCAGAATCTGCGCTGCAGTCGGGAGACGGCTTCCCGACCACAGATTTATATAATATAATGTCGCTAAGTGTAACAAAATCAGTGGTTCCCTCATCAACGAATCGCACTTCGGAATACCCGTCTTGATCATTGTCAATTACCTCACCGCGGCTCGCACAACCATTACGCACTACGACGCATTTGACGTTCTTAGATAATGCACTAACTTCCAGCTGTTCTTCTCTGCCGTTGAACACATAATGGTCTTGCAGTTGGGCTTGAAGCTGCTGATAAACTGCGTGTAGCTGTACTGTACACAAGTACACACTCTGCGCACTACTCACGGCGATCACACGGCACAAAAAATATTTCTCGAAAATGTCCGATCGGTAGCGCGGAAACATGTTGGCTTGAAGAGCGACAAATAGTACACGGTTCGATGTCTCAAGAAGAACTGAAGATTAAAGACGTGCTCGCGAGGAGGAGGAAGATGCATCTAAAGCGCAGATCTCCGAATGCACTATCAGCACTATTGCAGGTGTTCCGCACGGTCGACGGTCAGGTGTGGTCGATGAAAAAAAAATTATTTCTCCTTCACTTATAATATTTAATACCATTAGTAGACATTTAATGTATAAGAAATCTGGCACGAAACCGTCATTCTATGCTCGACCCGAGGGTCTCTCGCCCATTAAGAGCAAACGCAACAAGCTTCCCGTCCACTTTCGTCGAAACAGCCACCAAGCGAACTTCCACCGGAAGGCGTGCTTGGAGAAACACCCTGCCCGATGTTCTCTCCTGTGAGCCCATCGAGCAAGTTGAACCTACCCCTACTGGAGAAACGAAGTCATTTAGCTAGGCTTCAAACGATTCGCTCTAAGTCGAATTGTCGGAAGTCATACCCGGCGGGGGCCACGGGGAGGCAGATTCGTCGGCATGTAAAATGCCCGGTTCCAGCAGGTCTACCCATATAAAATCGGGTATTTGTCAGAGGAGTGGAACCTCTTGTGTCTGCCTTGACAGGTCTCCCTAGACCCCTGCGTTTGTCAAGTGCAGGCATAGCAAAATCTGAAAATAATGGTACAAGCTGGAAATAAAACACACAGTTAAAGTTCCAGTGAAAAATAAAATGAGAAGAAGAAAAATTCCTTCTCCGCCTATACCTCTCGAGTGAAATGGTGATCCGCGAAGTTTACGGCCCATTCACTCATACCCAGAGTTCCGACACGTCTCGGTCGAGTGGCACCAGAATCTAAAGTCAATAAAATAAAATACGAGACATTTTTGAACGAATAAATTTTAAATTTTACACCCGAACTTCTTCTAAGTTCTTCGTTCTTCGCTTTTCGCTCTTCTTCGTTCCGCCACTTTCGCCACTTTCGCAATTTTCGCAATTTTCGCAATTTTCGCAATTTTCGCAATTTTCGCAATTTTCGCAATTTCGCAATTTTCGCCACTTTCGCCACTTTCGCCGCTCCTCGGAGATACGCCTATCTCCCGACACTACTCTAACTCTAGCTCAGCGAGCTCCTCCTGTCTCTTTAGCCAAAGGCATTCTCTACAAAAATCAGAAAAGACCGCGAAGGCCTCCGCAGACGACACCAATTGGCGCGCCGCTTCCGGCCAATCTCTATCACCGACTACCTCTCGCAGAGCGACTCTCTGCGCTTCGAACTCCTGGCACTCAAGGAGGAAATGCTGCGATGTCTCCGGCAAACCACAGCGGCAGTTCTCCTCGTCCACGAGATTAAAAGACGCGAGACGCGCCTTGAAATTCCCATGTCCGGTGAGAACCTGCGTGCTGTAGTGGTTCGTTTGGAGCCAACGCGCCTCCAGTCTATCTCTTACTCTTCCGAAGAAGGCGTGTGTGGTTCGACCCTTGGTTGAAGAATCCCAGTGTGTCTGCCACATCTCCAACGCCTGCTCCTTTATGCGCCTGCTCGCATCTCGACAATTACTCGCAATCTCTACATTGTTTATCCAGGCGTCCACACCCGTTTGAACTTTATACTTGACTCTACGTTCTACTAGCAAAATATCGACGGGTATTGCACCAGCAATGACGCACAGCGAATCCCACGACGCCGTAGTGCGACAAGCTGTGCCGATCGAAGAACCCTAGTATCTTGTACGTTGCACAGGTCAGCCCAGCCCGCAGCAGCGTAAGCTACTATCGGGAGGAAGACCCCGCTGTACACTGTCTTCAGCGCCTTATAACGCAAGCCCCATCCGGCTCCTGACATCTTACCAAGTTTAGTGAAAAGTGATGCTACCTTGTCGCGGAAGTATCTACAGTGAGTCTTTACTCCCATCTCTCTATCAAAGTGGACGCCCAGGTATCTAACTGATTCTTTAAAGGGGATCGTCGCGTTACCTATCCTTATTGTAGGGTATCTTCTCGCCAAATTTGGCCTAACTGGCTGCCTGCGCTGGCGGTCGGGACGGTTCCCGCCGCGCCTACCCACTGGTGCAGGTCGAACCCACACGGTCTTAAGAAGGATTGCCTCCATCTTCCGTGCGGAAAGTTCGAGCCCGGCGTCTCTCGACCAACTCATGATTGCGTCAACGATTCTTTGGCTCTCGATTTCGAGGTCCCTTCTCGATTCCCCTCCTACGAGGACCAGAAGATCATCCGCATAAGCGATGAACCGATCAGGGCACAAGTCCTCGAGCTTCCGAAGAAGCGAATCAAACATAATGTTCCAGCATGCCGGACCCAGAACTGATCCCTGTGGGCAGCCTTTCGTGGCACGCTTGGACACACTCTCTTCACCCCACGCCAACGTTCCTCTCCGATTCTCAGAGTAGCTCTGAAGCACTTTGTAAATATTAGCCGGGCACTGTCTCGTGCGCAGCTCTCTAAACACCATCGGCCACCATACGTTATCGAACGCTCCTGCAATATCGAAGAGCAGCGCAATTGTAAATTTCGATGCGGACTCTTCCACCATAGCGCGAAGCTCTACTATCGCGTCCTCCGTGGATCTGCCAGGCATGAATCCAAACTGTCTATTTGATACACCTTCCTCTATTACTACGCCATTTTTCGTTTAATCAATTTTTCGAGTAGTTTCCCTACTACGGATAAAAGGCAAATCGGACGATAGGACTTAGGGTCCTTCTCGTCTTTGTCTTCGCCCTTTAGGAGCACTCTGAGCGAGCCCTCCTTCCAAGCTGCGGGAAAAATTCCCCAAGTAAGACACGCGTTAAATAGTCGCAGCAGCTGACCAGGGATTATACCGCACGCTTTCTTGAGAACTTCGACCTCGATGAGATCTTGTCCTGGAGCTTTGCCGTTCTTGAATGTGCGGCACGCCTTCTTCATTTCACCTTCGGTGAATGCTCTGGTATCTTCCGTGTCCAGTGGCTCCCGCGCTCTTCGGCGCACCATCCTGTGCCACAGACTATCCTCTTCCTCCTCGTCATCGGGGACGTGCGTATCTAGAAGGCCTCTGGCGGTTTCTCTCAAGTCCATCGTAGTCTCTTCGCCTCGCCGGATAGTCCTCAGCACTTTCTCAACTCGGAGTTTGTCCGCCTGGTGTTTGTACACGAATCCCCAGGGCTCCTCGTTTCCGTACGACGTGACAAAGTCCTTCCAGCTGTCACGTTTCGCCTTCTTCACCTCCTTGCTGTATTCCCGCAATGACGTGCGGTACGTTTGCAATTTCTCGAGGCGTAGAGGCTGCGCTCTTTCCCTCTGATACGCTCGTTTCTGCCTGAAGACCAACCTTCGCTTGTTGGTCAGATCTTGCGTCCACCATGGGTTGGACTTCCTATAGCGCTTCTTGCGCGGCATAGACTCGACACAAGCGTCGCTTAGGACGCTCGTGAGAGCTGTTGCCATTATCTCCACGTCGTTTGCCGACTCAATCACAAGTTCCTCCAGCCTATCTCTTGATAGAGCTGTTAGGATCTCGGCGAACCGCTCCCAGTCTGCACGACGAGTGTCGAACCGACTAGCAACGGTCACCCGATCTCCCGGTGCGGCCTTTGGCACCTGCAACCTGATGTCAAGCACCCTATGATCACTGGTCGTCCACTCCGGTCGAACCTTCCAGTCTTTGACAAATCGAGACATGGAAGGCGACGCCAATGTGACGTCGATGTACGACTCTCACCTTGTCGTCCAAAAAGCCGCCGGTTGACCAACGTCGTTCAGGATATCTAAGCCGAAGACTCGAATGAGTTCCTCTAGCTGGACTCCCCGCTCGTCAGTTTCCTGTCCTCCCCACAGGACCGACTTTGCGTTTGAATCTAACGCCACTATCACTTTTTTCCCTCTGAGTGTACGAAGCACCATCTCGAGGTGTCTCAGATGCAACTTGATGTCGTCCCGATATTGAAAATAATGCGAGACGACATAGAACGAGAAGCCGCCACTTGCACCTCCGCACAGACACAGTGTGTCGTGCTGAGCTGCGAGACAAAAAGCATTTGAAAGGCTGGGTTGCACAACACTACGGTTGCCCATGCTCTTTCACTTCTTACTGCGGCAACTCGTGCCGCAGTGCCTAATCCGAAGTAAGTGTGCGCCGCGTCTGTCTTTTTGACATACCGCTCCTGCAATAGCAGGATGTCTAGACGCTTTTGGCTGATGAGTTCTCTGACCTCCCCCGTCACTACCTCCGAATGCCTCGCGTTCAACTGCATTATTCTAATGCCCATGGATCGCCTTAGGTCGATGTTAATATTAGGTGGGTCTCGGGGCTCGTTCGCGATCGCGGCTCTATTTTCTACGCGGCCTATCGCTTGTCTATCGCAGGGTCCTACTACGTTATCCGCTCCATTCGCTCCATCGTTCTGGAGCCTATCACCTCTCATCGTGCCAACTTGGACGGCACGAAGGCCGGAAACATTACACTGAGCTCTGATGCTACCAGTGCCACCCGTGGGCATGCGAATGAGCGTGCGCTGTGAAGCCGCAGAAACTCTCGCCGCCGGCCGGGTGCACGGCTTCGCGACAGAGTCAGCAACTCCCACATTAAGTGCCGTGACTGGTTGCCTTTGCTCCGCCAGTCGGACACTTCGTCTCGCATTCACGCTACATTCATTCAGTTTACCAAGATTCTGCATTTTGTTCCCACGAGTCTGGTCGGAAGTAAATTTGCCAAAAGTGCTCAACGAGCCATGCCCGCCCCGAGTGGGCAGGCATGATTCCTTAATACCAGGGTATTAAGCAACCCAATCTGTTCCAATTTACTTTACTCTACTATTACCTTCTGCAATGGTAATTTTTAACAATCGAACAAACAGAATATAAAAGCTATAACGCATTGGCTCTTCGGCCGTCTCCTTTCTCCTCCTCTCATCTCGTCTCTCATCTCTCCTCTCTCATCATCTGTCAGCTATATTTGTCTTTCACTCTCTCGTCTCTCCTCTCTCATCCAGTTTCTTTCACCAGCTAAAGTCTTTTCTTTTCTTTCATTCCCATTTAAGGTCAACCTTGTTGCCTTCTCTTTGGAGGCTACCCTTGGCAGCCTCCCTTTCTGTTACACAGACCTGTTTCGGCGTTCGACGAGCGAACGTGATTGCTTTGCAATCTTACTCATGGGCTTCAACCCGCCTCAGAAGAGGCCCTTTTGCAGTATTTGCTAGAACCACCGTTCTCTCTGGGGAGTCTTTTCATCTTAGTAGACTCCCCTTTTTGTACACAGACCTGTATGAACCCACAGCCGCATGGATGGCTATCCGTACGGCTTCGCAAAAATTTGGAATGGAGCGGTACACCCGGGATGTCAGCAGGTCAAAATAAATGTTGGCACTGCCTGGGCCAAGGCTCCGCGCCTGAAGCTCTCTGGTCAGCCCCCCCCCCGGGTCTAACCATCAAGCCTCGGCTTTCTTCACTCTCCCCAACGCCGTCAGTCTTCGGGGAAGCCCACTTTGGTCAGTGTCTTATTCGTCGAGCCATCTCTCAGGGGGGGGGGGGCCTGCCTCGCTTACGCTTGGTCACGACCGTTTTGAGAGACTGCTCGATTTTCCGACACACATACCATTGCGATACTTCCTTGTTTCCTCAGACGACGTACGTTAGGGAACGCACTTCGACATATCTCCGCACACAGCAGAATGTCGTTGTCACTCACGTCACGGACCTCACCACAGCGAGACCCATTATAGAACACAGACCTGTTCGAACTGCGGTATGACGAGCCGACACGTCCTACTCGCAACAGAAAGTCACTTGCCACAGCCGTGGATTTTTATAGCATTCGCGACGTAGCGGAACCGTTCAAATCCGCTACGCCACCAGATAAATCTGGATTTTGTAAGACGTTCGAGACGCAACGGCACGTTCGAATCCGTTAACGCCACCAGATAAATCTGGATTTTGAGCTCGGGAGCCGCGGGGTCGCTACGCCCCGATGGTTTGAGCGGCGGCCAAGCACATCAGTGGCGGACCATCTCACAGCCCGGCACACCCCCCTATCCACCCCTGCGGGCACCATTAGTAGACAGGTACCTATAGGCCAAGATGGCCGCCGTCGGACGGGCAGTGGTGGGGGTCAGTTTTCGTCAGTACCTATAGGCCAAGATGGCCGCCGTCGGACGGGCAGTAGTGGGGGTCAGTTTTCGTCAGTACTTATAGGCCAAGATGGCCGCCGGTGGTGGGGGTGCTGCCGGGCCGCTAGACCCGGCTATTCGGCGCGAGGGTGGTTATCTCCCCCTCCCCCCTCCCCCGCATCTCGGTAGGGTGGTAGAGGGTGATCAGGGTGAGCCGCCAGCGGAGCTGTTGTGTTGTCGGGTGGGAGAGAGAGAGAAAGTGTGGTGGAGAGGGAGTGAGAGTGAAAGTGAAGCGGCGGTGGTGGGGGAGGAACTGCGTGGAGCGCGCGGGACAGCTGGTGACGGTATATCGTCGAGTCGCGCCATCTTGGATTTTCCAAGAGCTGGCTAGCGTCGGGACCCATGCGTACCCCTCTCTCTCTTTCCCATGCGCGTAGGGTTTTCTCCCGAGGGTAGCTCGATGCTTTGCGTAAGCTAGCTTGGCCGAGCGGTCTAAGGCGCTGAACTCATGGGTCGTTTTCCTTGAAAATGCGAGTTCGATTACCGTACGGAAAAATGTTTACATTTTTATTTTATTCAGCTTATTCAGAAAATATATGAAAGGAAGGTGGGAAGGTAAGTAAAAATAGTTTTGTTATATATTTTATAATGGATACAGAGAGGGGGGGGGGGGGAAAGGGGTCGGTCCGGCCGATCGTCCGGAATAAATTTTGATTTACTATTAAATTGTGTTTATTTAGTATGATACGACGACCCGATTTATTGATTGGGCGCCAGTCGCATTTGCGACTCGGGCTCGTCGTAGTATTTTTCAACGGGGTTATACTGACCGGTATCTTAACCGGAATTCAAAAATAACAACCAGCAAAAATAAGGAAAACGAAAAATAAAATAATAGGTAGCAATTTGACTCGGATGATAGCAGCGAAAACTATGAAATAATACTGTATGCCCCGTACCAAGTGTCACAATGTCATCCGATAATCGAAGGGTACAAAAGAATAAGATAACAGAAAATAAAGAAATGACTCTTATGAGAACTGACAATCGCTACACTCGGATGAATCGCTCTTACGCACTAATGGCAGCGTGACACTCGACGCTTCAACTCGTCAATCGTGGAACAATGGAAACGGGAAGGGGAGGGGAAAAAGGGGTGACTCGTTCATTAATTCTTATACTTCGGGTTTGTTCGCTCAGGGTCGCGAGGTTCCCGACCTCGATGCTCTTAATTATTACCTCGTTCACGCTAATTTACTATTGAATACGAGAGAATAATACTGAGAATATGGGGAAGAACATCGCGAGGGCACTGCCGCAACACCGCGAGGGCTCGATACAATTCAACAGGTTCACTAAGGGGGGGGGGGGGGGGGTCGTACCGGAGAAAACGTGGAGCCGGGAGGCCACTTCGCACGTGGAATATTCACGGTCGGTTTTCCCGACTTTTCCTCTATTAAACGATTTCCGGGGAAAACTCTGCTGTTGTAGAACGGAGCACGGAATAATTGTGTACAGAATTGGTACTCACTCGACTCTCTAATAATCCTTATTCGTCTCAAAATCTAATTATCCTTCGCTCGACACTATCTCGCACACTCACACTCGACAGCTCGCCTCGAAGTGTCGAAAATGGCGTCGATCGCTGCCTCGTGTTCTCGGCCGGGAAGACGGTCCAGATTGGTCGACTCGGTGAACGCCGGACGTTCTGATTGGCTACTAGCGCCGTCGTAGGGCCTCAATGGATCCCGATATCGATGTCTCAGGGCCTCGGGTTCTCGGCCAATGAGAAGCGACCTTTTCCCCGGGGTGCCGATGGAGCATCGATCGATCCTGTCGCCCGGTCGGCCGTCCGTGTGGTGTCATGGCGGCCCCCTCGGTACGTCAAAAGTGTACGCCGGGATACTGTTGTTCGTGCTGTGGGTCCAGGGATGGTGCTCTCGATGAATCTCTGGGCCTGAGGGAACCGGGATTCGGAAGGCTCGAGCTTGAGTCGAGCACCCGGCTTGGATTCCTAAACCGACTCCCCATCGTTTTGACCGAGGGGAGAGGTTAGGGTTCCGGGTGCATGATCCACCCGTCGGGAAGTCCTCGACGGGAATGACGGCAGCTGCAATTCGATCGGGAGTCTTCACCTGCTGGATATTCGAATGGCCAGGTGAGTCGGTGCCGGTATGGTCCTTGTGGTTACCCGGGTCCTTATTCGGCGTCGATTTGTTTTCCTCAGGTCCCCGTCGTCGTACACCGGAGAGTGAACCAGCTCCAGGTCCTGGGATGATGAGTCGTGGGGGTCGAGTGGACTTCTCATCCCCTTGGGGATAGTGGCCTCCGGCTATCTTCGTGGCGGCGACTTAGACTAGGTCGCGGTACAAAGTTTCGGTTTGTCGGAGGGTTGCGGCAGCCTTCGGGTGAGCTGAGTATCTCGTTATAACTCCCCCCTGCTCAGACGGAAATACGGTTCCGTTTACGTCGAATT
This sequence comes from Ichneumon xanthorius, assembly GCA_917499995.1. Lineage (NCBI taxonomy): Eukaryota > Metazoa > Arthropoda > Insecta > Hymenoptera > Ichneumonidae > Ichneumon > Ichneumon xanthorius. The sequence goes on from CAKJTD010000108.1 coordinate 69,078, forward strand.
ATCTTTGGACTGGCAATAAATGCTCATTCATACTCATACAATAATTCCGTGTTGACAAGGGGTTCGCGATACCTCTCCATATTCCTCCGTTTCGCCCCGATCCGCGGTCGGACTTTGTACTTCCGGTAATCTTAACGCTAATATCACACCTGGTTGCATTATCACAGACAGGGATAGGAACAAGATAGGAGATACTGTCTGGTCGGGGCCTCGGCAGGGGGGGTTATTTTTGGGCCTCGGGGATCAGGGGATGACACTAAGGGGGGGGGGGGGTTAAGTCTGACGTGGGAAGGCGATTTGGGGAGCGGGTTTCAGTGGGGGCGCTTGTGGGTTTGTCCCGGACATTCCTGGGAGATGTGTCCGCGCTCGCCACAGGCCCAGCAGCGGAAGGGAGCATCGTACCGCGGCAAGTCGCTGCGACAGTGGTGGAAACTGTGACCTACCTCGCCACACACCCAACAGGGTAGGGGGGCGGAGACCGGTCGGCGGGGTCGGGCTGTGGGAGGCTCGGTATGGGTGGGGGGAGAGGACGGGGGGGTGTGGGGAGGCGTAGGGACATCAGGGACGGAATGGGCACGGGCGCAGGGGACGGCGGGAGTGCGGGGGAGTGATATTTGGGGGGTAAATGGTAACAGGTACTACTCGGGATGGGATCAAGGGGCGGAGGGCGGGTACGATTACGCAGGGGGCCGGGGGGGAGACGGTGAGCGATAGGAGCGAGGGAATGGCGGGGGAGGGGGCCTGAGCGGGGGAACGTCGGATCGGGCTCCGACGGGAAACGGATATGGGGGGAACTCGATGATCTGGGGAAGCGGGGGCCGAGGGGGGCGGAGTGGGTGAGTATCGGTCGGGCGGGCTGGGAAAACGGTACATAGGGGGTATCGGAGAGGGGGAGCGGGATGTTGCGGGGGTGTCGTCATAATTGATCGAGACCTCTAGAGACTCCGTGGTGGATGCGATGGATGGGGAGCGAGGGGGTTCTTCGGGGGACGGAAGGGCAACATAGGGTAGTGGCATAGGGAGTGTAAGGCCGCGGGACGGGGAAGGTTGTGAGTGGGTTGGGGGTATTTTGTTCGTCGGCGTCTGGCCTTAAATTTACGTAAGCCGCGGCGTTGATCCTGTCGCACGGCCGAGGACAACAGGTCTAGCTCGTAGCCGTCGGGGACTTGGCGTTTTGGCTCGGAATCCGAGCTGAGTTGGGACTCGTCCTGGTTGGTGATTTCCCCCGGTGGAGGGTCCCGGGGATCTCGGGGGGGGGGGGGGGGCTCGTGGAGGGCTGAGCGTCGCCGGCCGGTAACTTCCGGGGACGACCTCGCCGTCGCCTAGGTAGCCGATCGGGCTCGTGTAGCGCGGGCCGCAGACCAGTCGGCTCCGGTCCAGTCGACGTCGCGGCCCGAGTAGTCCCGACATCTTGACCTGTAGGGGAAATAGGTTCGACATTAGAGGGGGGGCTTCCGGTAGTCGGGGGCAATGGGTCGGTCTCGGTCGGGGGACTCACGTCGGGCTCGGTCGAGGGTCGGTCCGGGGGGGCTGGGAGAAGGTCCTGGGTCTCGCCCGGGCGATAGGCTTTAAGATCATTGATGTGTACCCGGGTGTTACGGGGGGGAATCGGGGACTTGTAACTCGTATATGACGGGGGATATAACTTTCGCAATTTTATGGGGACCATTGAACTTGGGGGAGAGCTTAGCTGCGATGCCCTGTGCGGCGGAAGATAGGACCCGGTTCCTCCTAAGAACCAGGTCGCCCACTTGGTATCGACTATCGACGCGTCCTTTGTTGTAATAATGAGCCTGTCTCTTAGCGGCCTGTTCCAGGTTCCGCCGGACCAGGTCGTGGATAAGCGGTAACCTGGACATGCGGCGACTCCAGTCCTGGAGGTCCCCCGGAAGGGGGTTGGGGGAGGAAGGCGGTTGGCGGAGACTTTTGGCGGGCCTAGGGTTGCGGGCAAAATTCAAAAACGCGGGAGTCATGAGAGTGGAGGCCTGGGTCGCGGTATTTATCGCGAAACACAATTCCGGCAAGTGTTTATCCCAATCTCGGTGGTCACTTCCTACGAACGAGTTAATCATGGTTTTTGAACGTGCGATTCACACGTTCCACGGGGTTAGCCTGGGCGTGGTAAGGGGGAACGGTGGTCTGACGAATCCCGTACTGACCCAGGGCGGTGGTCATGAATTGATTGACGAATTCCGTAACATTATCGGTAAGGAATACTCGTGGACAGCCCCAACGGTTCAGGACGAGATTTTCGAAGGCCGCGAGGATGGTGGGTCCAGTGGCACTCCGAAGGGCCTTCGCCTCGATGAATTTAGTGAACAGGTCCTGAAACACTACTAGGTATCGGTTCTGGGAGCGGCTAGGGGGAAAGGGTCCCATCACGTCGGCGGCCACTACCGCCCAGGGTCCGTCGGTGGGGCGCTCACGCATGAGTCCCTCGGGAGCTGCCTGGGAGACCTTATGTAGCTGACAGGTGTGGCAACGGCCGACGAACTGGGCTACGTTGTGGAATATCCCCGGCCAATACACATCCTGCGCTAGCCGGTGGTATGTTTTATCCGTCCCTAGGTGGCCGGATTGGGGAGGGTTATGTGCATCGTGAATGGCGGGAAGGCGGGTCTCCACGGGAAGAACCAGCTTCCACGCGTCTAGGTCGGGTACCGCGGGGTCTATGATGGGGTGGGGCCGGTGAAAGTACAGTTTACCTCCCTCGACCTTCCAAGTCGGAAATTTGCGAGGGAAGTTGCGTACATTTTGTACTTTATCTGCGTACCAGGGATCTGTTGTACCTTCGACGGCCGCTAGGGCCTCGTCTGGTCCCTCGAACATGCGGGAGAGGGCATCGGGGACAACGTTGAGGTTCCCCTTTCGGTGCACGATAGTCATGTCCAGGGCCTGCATCGCTAGGGCCCATCGGGCTAGTCTCCCCGTTGACTCCCGGAGATTACGAAGCCAACGCAAGCTGCTATGGTCCGTAATCACCGTGAACTGGGTTCCCTCCACGTACGGTCGAAACTTCTTTGCTGCCCACAACACGGCCAGGCATTCCTTCTCCGTGACGGTGTATTTCTGCTCGGGTTTTGTCAAGACTCGACTGGCGAATACCACGGGGTGCTCCTGCCCGTCGACTTCTTGCGTCAAGACTGCTCCTATCGCTCGGTCACTAGCATCCGTCTGAATTACGAAGGGCTTCGTAAAATCGGGACGGGATAATACTGGGGTTCGCGCTAGGGCCGCTCGCAGCTTCCCGAAGGCCTCCTGTTGCTCGGGGCCCCACTGCCACGGTTGATCCTTATGCAATAATTTGACGAGGGGTAGTTTTAATTGGGAAATATCCCCCATGAATCGGGCGTACCAGCCCACCATACCGAGAAATCGTCGAAGCTGCCGTATGGAGGTGGGCGGGGGGTACTGTAATATGGGGGCGATTTTATCGGGATCGGCCTTCAAGCCCTCTCGAGTCACGACGTATCCCAGGTAGCCTACTTCCGGGCAGAAAAATTCGCTTTTCTCACGGTTGATCTCCAAGCGGGCTTCCGTGAGGGTCCGTAGTACGAGGGGAAGCCAATGGAAGTGATCCTCTACGGAGTCCGTGGCTATGATGCCGTCGTCGAGATAAGCAAATACATGGGGTTCCCACTCGGGTCGAATGAGCCGGTCCATTAACCGTTGGAAGGTGGCCGGCGCGTTGGTGAGTCCAAAGGGCATGCGGGTGAACTGAAACAGTCCTCGGCCGGATACTGCAAACGCCGTAACGGACCGGCTAAGGGGGGCTACGGGGATCTGGAAGTAGGCTTGACTGAGGTCCAGCTTGGATATGCATTTGGCGGTACGTAACCCGTCCAGGATGCGATCCATGTTGGGTAAGGGGTAGGCATCCTTGCGCGTGACTCGATTCACGTCTCGGTAGTCGATGCAAAAACGATGTTTGCCGTTTGGCTTGGACACGATGACGGGGTTGCGCAGCCAAGGGCTATTAGAGGGCTCAATGACGCCTTCGCTCAACATCTTATCCACTTCTGCTTGGGCTATTTTCAGAATAAAGGGTGAAATGACTCGAGCATGCGGATGGGGATGCGGAGGCGGATGGGGGGATGACCTTGAACGCCGATGTGGTGCTCTACTAAGTGGGTTACGCTTAATATCCCCGAAGTGGGGGGGGGGGGGGAAGGAGCTCGTGAAGCAATCGTTGAAGTCGGCCATACGCCTCGGGGGAAGCTTCGGTTAGTCCGGCACAGGCAGGAAAAATAGAGATGCTGATAGGTAATCTTTGGGAGTCCACGAAATTCCGGATGGGCCCGTCGGGCAAGCACCACGTATCCCGACGGTAATCGATTTTCACTCCGAACAATCGACAGAAGTCAATCCCCAGAATGCAGTCATAGCCAAGGGGGGCGATTCGCACGGGCAAGCTTTTTAATTGGCCCTCGATCTCAAACTGAATCTCAATTTCCCCTATTACCGGTACTATCGAGTTATCAGCTACTCTTACCGACCCCGTTACGGGAGACATGGGCGATTTAAAATGGACCCCCGTTTGTTTGCCAAAATGAGAGCGGGTCGATCCCGGGTCTATCAGGGCCTCAATCGAATTTCCCGCGAAATTTAGCCTAAGGAAATGCCGTGTGTCGCTTCCGACGGACGCCAGGTTGTCCAGGACTTCCAATACTGGAGGATTTGCGGGGCAGATTTGAAGGGACATTAGGGGTGGAGTGGGAACCACTCGGGGACGGGGGGGAGGATCCACTTGGGGGGACATTAGGGGGGGAATGGTATTTTTCCGGGGGGCATGGGGAGTCACTGCCACCCGGGGGTGGCGTTTCCCTGGCGGCGGGCTGCGCAACGCGGACACGAGTCGGTCTGAACGCCGGGGTTACCACACATTCGGCAGAAATCCCCCAGGTCGTAATCGCATCGGTTATAGCGATGCCCGATCTGCCCACAATTATAACAGCGGATCTGGGGTCCGGTTCCTGGCACTCGGTTCGTAGCTGGGGACCCCGCAGGGGGTGCTGCAGGTCGTGGAGGCACGGGAGGGTACGGTACCGATGGCGCCGCCTGGGGAAGGGCCATTAAAGGGGGCGGGGGCGTATATTGTACCGGCTGGAAAAAGGGGACGGGGTTGGGTCCCTGAGGGTAAGGGAAAAAGGCGGAAGGGGGAAACGTGGGATTGGCGACAGGGTTACGGGGAACACCGGTGGTCGAGGGGTTCGGGGCTTTACCCGGTTTCCTCTTTTGAGGAATCGGGGTTGCGGCGGCGGTTTTTTCCGTCTCGGTCGGGGCCGGGGGAGGGGGAACTGGTGTCTCGGGAGCAGGGGGGGGCATCCACGGCGGCGGTTTTACTCGTCCCCTCCTTGGTCTTGGGAATTAACGCCGTCGAGGGTAGTATAGATTGGGCTGGTGGAGGGGGTGGGCGATAACTGTTGGCACGTCCCTGTGCATCCTCCACTCTCCTGGCTATCCTCTGAAGTTGATGGAAACTCGAGATGTCCTCACGAGATACGTGTAAGGCGAACTCAGGTAGTAGATTAGCACAACAGATATCCAGCTGGCTCGCAAGGGACAGGGGGGATTGATGTAGCTAAACAACATCCTCATTTTGGTGAGATAGGCGGCCACGGGTTCGCCCTTTCCTTAGGTTCGGAGTTCCGCCTCTCGCCGAACGCGCTCCTGGAAATCGCCATGCCCGAAACGTTCGCGGAAGAAAAATAGGAATTGATCGAAGGTCCTCCAATTTCCGCGCTCCACTCGGTGCCACATCAGGGCCTCCCCCGAGAGGGTCTCAGGTAACGCTCGGAGGATTTCCTCCTGGGTGAGTTCCCGGCTGGTGCAGTACTCGGCCAGCTGGGCCAGGAACTCCTCGCCGTCTTCGTCTGTTTTCCCTGCGTAGCGGGGTCCGAACCTCCGTAGATGGTCAATGGACCGTGAGTCGCGTAGGAACCGGGACTCCGAGAAGGAGGTCTGGTTCAGCGGGGTTCGTTGCCTACAACGTTCGTCTCGTCCAGGTCACTCATGGTGTCACACGGGTTGAGGAAAACAGTAAATTCGTACACGCAAAAATATTACAAGGGCAGGATAATAAGAATATATGCAAGCAACAACCGAGGTGTGATACGCGTCCGTTCCCGCCACTTTCCGCTTACGTTGTCGCAATGCCCTCGGCCCTCACTCATCGCGCTCTCAGCTGCGGTACGAGAATAGAGGGAATTGAAAAGAATAATAAAAACAAAAAAAGAGAAAAAAAGAAATGAGTAAAGCAAGGTGAATTTGAATCTTTTTAACGGCGAACGAGGTGAGCGAGAATGGGGAATACGAGTAAAAAAAAAGAAAGAAGGGAAAGAAAAGAAGGAACGTGGTATAGTTCTTCGGGCCCCACGTTGGGCGCTAAAATTTATAATGGATACAGGGAGGGGGGGGTGGAAAGGGGTCGGTCCGGCCGATCGTCCGGAATAAATTTAGATTTACTATTAAATTGTGTTTATTTAGTATGATACGGCGACCCGATTTATTGATTGGGCGCCAGTCGCATTTACGACTCGGGCTCGTCGTAGTATTTTTCAACGGGGTTATACTGACCGGTATCTTAACCGGAATTCAAAAATAACAACCAGCAAAAATAAGGAAAACGAAAAATAAAATAATAGGTAGCAATTTGACTCGGATGATAGCAGCGAAAACTATGAAATAATACTGTATGGCTCGTACCAAGTGTCACAATGTCATCCGATAATCGAAGGGTACAAAAGAATAAGATAACAGAAAATAAAGAAATGCCTCTTATGAGAACTGACAATCGCTACACTCGGATGAATCGCTCTTACGCACTAATGGCAGCGTGACACTCGACGCTTCAATTCGTCAATCGTGGAACAATGGAAAGGGAAAGGGGAAGGGGAGGGGAAAAAGGGGTGACTCGTTCATTAATTCTTATACTTCGGGTTTGTTCGCTCAGGGTCGCGAGGTTCCCGACCTCGATGCTCTTAGTTATTACCTCGTTCACGCTAATTTACTATTGAATACGAGAGAATAATACTGAGAATATGGGGAAGAATATCGCGAGGGCACTGCCGCAACACCGCGAGGGCTCGATACAATTCAACAGGTTCACTAAGGGGGGGGGGGGGTCGTACCGGAGAAAACGTGGAGCCGGGAGGCCACTTCGCACGTGGAATATCCACGGTCGGTTTTCCCGACTTTTCCTCTATTAAACGATTTCCGGGGAAAACTCTGCTGTTGTAGAACGGAGCACGGAATAATTGTGTACAGAATTGGTACTCACTCGACTCTCTAATAATCCTTATTCGTCTCAAAATCTAATTATCCTTCGCTCGACACTATCTCGCACACTCACACTCGACAGCTCGCCTCGAAGTGTCGAAAATGGCGTCGATCGCTGCCTCGTGTTCTCGGCCGGGAAGACGGTCCAGATTGGTCGACTCGGTGAACGCCGGACGTTCTGATTGGCTACTAGCGCCGTCGTAGGGCCTCGATGGATCCCGATATCGATGTCTCAGGGCCTCGGGTTCTCGGCCAATGAGAAGCGACCTTTTCCCCGGGGTGCCGATGGAGCATCGATCGATCCTGTCGCCCGGTCGGCCGTCCGTGTGGTGTCATGGCGGCCCCCTCGGTACGTCAAAAGTGTACGCCGGGATACTGTTGTTCGTCCTGTGGGTCCAGGGATGGTGCTCTCGATGAATCTCTGGGCCTGAGGGAACCGGGATTCGGAAGGCTCGAGTTTGAGTCGAGCACCCGGCTTGGATTCCTAAACCGACTCCCCATCGTTTTGACCGAGGGGAGAGGTTAGGGTTCCGGGTGCATGATCCACCCGTCGGGACGGACTCGACGGGAATGACGGCAGCTGCAATTCGATCGGGAGTCTTCACCTGCTGGATATTCGAATGGCCAGGAGAGTCGGTGCCGGTATGGTCCTTGTGGTTACCCGGGTCCTTATTCGGCGTCGATTTGTTTTCCTCAGGTCCCCGTCGTCGTACACCGGAGAGTGAACCAGCTCCAGGTCCTGGGATGATGAGTCGTGGGGGTCGAGTGGACTTCTCATCCCCTTGGGGATAGTGGCCTCCGGCTATCTTCGTGGCGGCGACTTAGACTAGGTCGCGGTAAAAAGTTTCGGTTTGTCGGGGGGTTGCGGCAGCCTTCGGGCGAGCTGAGTATCTCGTTATAATTTTTCTCAAATTTTCATTTTTATTCTTATATCTAGTTGTACAGTTTTAATGTATACAAATTTTCATTCTTATATCTACATAGAAATTTTTCTTTGTGCGTATATTTTTATGTATATATGAATCTTCGGTAATTGTTCTCTAAGGCAGTTCTTTTATACGAGCCCGCACTGCACGGAAAATGTATTCACGATGAATGCATAATAATTCTTTGGCGATCAACTGCCGTTTGTCACTCGTCTCTTTATCTTCTCGTTGGTTTTTCAGGGCTAAAGTTATGCGTTCATCTATCATATATTTGAACGCGATTGACGAGACTTTTTCTCTTGTAGCATTATACCACTCCTGTACCGTACTCTCAAAACTAATTTCCTCAATAATAATATCTCTGATATCTCGCACAAGCTCGAGTTCGTCTTTAAGTAAACGAATTCTATGATATATGCATTTACTCAGCATCACGAGTCCCTCGTACGTTGTTTTTTGGAAGAGAATACCAACGGGGTACGTATTCTTGGGTCTTTTGTTCCTCTGATACTGTGTTTCTTCGGCACCAAAGTTTTTCTTCACTGAGTCTTTAATTTCCAACAAAATAGCTTTTTCGTTGTAAGCCGTCGTAAAACTTATTTTCTGGCGGCCAAGCGGGTTCATATTCGGAGTTCGATCGTTGGCAGAGCCTTTTTCTGCATTGAACCACGGGGTGATAATTGTCATCCGCTCGCACAGGTGATGCCACTCGACGACGTTGAGGGAAATCCCTGCCGCGTGACGGCCGGAGAATTTTATTGCCACCTCGACGTCGTGTCCGTTTACTAGCTCAAGTCCCACCGTGACCATTTTACTATCCGATGTATTCAGGCTGTATGTTGTGGATAATAACATTCCCTTACTCAAGGGTTGCCAGCCAACTATAGGGTCAAGCGTATTGTAATCTCCGCGAACTCGTTTCGACTCGGACTTCGTTGTAGTATTTACAGCGAAAGACGGAGAAAGTATTGCCGACGCTAATAATTTTTTCCGGGCTTTCTTCACAACGTCGGTAAAATTTTCCATTTTTTCTCACTATGTTTGGAGGGTATTTCAGAGAGAGAGACTGCATTGTCCAAGTCGTTGAGACGTAATGATTCGGGGGTGAAGACCCGCTCGAGGGCTAGAGCCGGAGAAAGTGATGCAATTTTGTGGGAGAAGGGGTAAAGACACGCCTCAAGGATGCTGTTGTCTCAGGTGGGGGTGCACGCGCTGCATTGGGCCTTGGAGGCTGCGTAACGGCCGCAGCCTCATAATTTATTTCATTTAACTTCGAATATTTATTCATGCGTATCGATACGGAGTTTCCGTTCGATACGCTCTTCAAAGAAGCCCTTAAGGCTATCGCGCATCCGGACCGCCGTGAGCGGCCACTTATCTTCTAGTCTAAACATCTTCGACTCTTTATTCCATTGTGAAGCGAGCGCGAAGCCCTCAGCTTCACGCCCGCTTCACGACAGTTCAGCTCCGACCGTCGACCAGTGCGGTACACTCTCCCTATTTTCTACGACGAATAAAAGACTTGCATATTATTTAACCGACTCGAAGTTCATCTGAATATCATCCTAAGACCCAAGCGGCCGTCCGTCAAATTGGTGTCAGAGTGGGCGTTCCACGTAAACACGCTCACAGAAAAAAAAAAAAAAAAATTTCATAAAAATTAACTTTTATAAAAAAAAAATTTCGCGACACTCGTGTTCGCAGCTCACACAAACCCGGAATCAACAAGCGTGCTCGAGCTGTGCTCGCACACAAAAAAAAAACAGTGAACAACAACGAAACACAGTGATTAACAGTGAAAAACGGAAAAGAAACAACACAGTGAATAAAAAAAAAACCCCAACAGTGAAAAGACACTTATTAAATAATCAATTAGAAGTGAATAATAAGCACGTAACAAGTAATAATTAAATAAAAATAGTGTAAAATAAAATAAATAGTAGTACAGTGAACAGACATTTACTAAACAATAAAAACAACTAAATATTATTAACACATATAACGCATATATTAACCTTTAAAAAAAAAATTAAGACGCGAAACGGACGCAAAACAAATAAATATAGTGAGAGTGTACGGAGTGAGCGTGTACAGGGTGCACCGAGCTGAGAAAAAAAAGTTTCCGGCGTTACCACCGGCGAGCCGTCATCGACCGCGCGAGATAGATCCGCCCTCGCCGTGACCCGTCGTACCGACGGTACGTCATCGACCGACCGGCCGACGCGACCCGCCCAACATCGACTCAACACCCACCGTCGATCAAAAGCCGACATCGACCGTCCACCTCCGATCATATACACATAGAAGGAAGGAAGGACGTCAAAAATACAATAAAACAGAAGGAAGGACGAAACAAGGAAAAAAAATATAACAATAATAACAATCGAAACGTAATCCATGCTAATAGTGCTCCTCATCGGTGTGGTAATGTAAGTACCAACATATATATATATTTTATTCTGTTTTCAAAAAAAAGCGTAGCAACAAAATTTTTCAAAAAAATATATAATACTTTTTCTCGGAAAGAGAATTAGTATCCCGCGGGAACCGAGCGCCGACAGCTGACGCGACGCGTGTCAGTGGCGTACGACCGTCGAGAGCATGCGACATATACACATGCAGTAAAATCATAACAATTTCCCTATTCCCTCCTTAATAATAAAAAAGAACACACACACATATTAATATAATAAATAAATCGAAAATAATAACGCCCCTCACACCAGACGGCAGCGAATATATATATATATATATGCAAAAATAAATAACGTCTTTTCTCATATAAATAAAATAAATAATTTTTCTTTTTTTTACTTTCAAATTTTCTTTGTTCTCTCCTTTATAGTTACACAAGAAAATTTTTACAAACAAATAATAGCAAATTAATTAAATTCATCTTTTTGTTCAAAAAAAATATATATATATAATAATAATACAATTCGAACGAACAAAAAAAAACTAGAAACAAATAAACAATTAATTTCTCAGTCCATTCTTTTCAATTAACCCAAACAAAATAAAATACATATACAAAAAAAAGAACAACAAAATCCAGTATAGAAAATGTCATTTCATGTTTTCTCGCGATTTTCAAAAAAAAAAAAAACAACAACAACACTGACAACGTTTAGCTATTATTAAAACATAAGGAAAAGAGACAAAAGGAATAAAGAGAAACAACAACTATTAATAATAATTCAGTAATTTTTAAATATATATAAATAATAATAATAAGAAAAAAAAACAAAGGAAGGACATTTCTTCTTTCCTCACTTCTACTCGATTAAAAATAAGTCCGCCGAAACGGCCTCGGCGCACACGAACAAGTAGTGCGAATAGTTTTTTCCGCTCAGCATTGTCTGATGGATCAAAGGTAAGAATGGTCAATGAAGACAACAATAATCCTGTACCTAACACAATGAAGCTCCGCGACGTTCAAAATCTTGTACCAAACTTCGATGGCAGGAATATGCCACTTAACAATTACATATGCGCATGTAATAATGCTGCAAAACTCGTTGCGGAAAACGATCGGTCCCAATTCCTGACAATCGTACAGATTAAACTGTCGGGAGTTGCAGCCGATATCATCGAATCAAAAACATACGACACATTAGATTCACTCTTGAGGGATCTCAAGAGCGCTTTCGACAACCCCGTCGAGCTATCGGACCTCGAAACTGAATTAAAATCGAATACACAAAATTACAGCGAATCTGTTCTCGTCTACGCAACGCGTACGCGAAAAATCGCGAATCGAATCGACAATAGGCTAAAAGAAGTCTACCGCGCTGAAGCCCAACAGGCCTATTTAAACGGACGAATGAATGAGGCAAGACAAACAGTTATAAGAACTTTTATTCGCGGATTAGCCGACCAAATCGGAAATATGATTATGTCAAAAAATGTTGCAACCCTCGAAGATGCCATTGACGAGGCATTAAGTATAGAAAACGAACTCATTCGCAGACAGGCAATGCACCAAACATCAAAACCCAACGAATCGGAAACCCGAGATAAGAGTCCAGAAAAAGCAAAAGTTCGGTTTACGCAACTAACCGACAACAACGGACAAAAATTTTGCGAAGTCCACCGCGAAAACCCGACGCATTCAACATCAGAATGCTACTCCGTGCAACGACTGCGCGAAAACACGAACACACGCATCAACAGCCGTCAATACCGTAGCAACTCACCAGGAAATTTCCGAAACAGTTCTCGCGGAAATTTCCAAAACAATACTCGTGGCGGTTACCAAAACAACTCACGCGGTAATTATCAAAATAATCCGAACAGCTACTATCAAAACGGTCCACCCGGGAATTACCAAGGTAATTCACGTGGGGGCTACCAAAACAATTCACGCGGATCCTACCAAAATAACCCACGTGGGGGTTATCAAAATAATTCGCGCGGAAATTACCAAAACAACCCGCGAAATAATTGTCGAGACAATTCACGCGAAAATTATCGCGATAACTCGGGCGATTATCAAAGTAATCCACAACAAAGCAGTTCGTGGGATTACAATTATCAGAATAACCCGCAACAAAACAACTCGTGGGACAATAATTATAACAATAGAGACAACCGAAATAATTCGCGAGATCGTAACTATCGCAATAACTCACGCGAAAGAGACAATTCGCGCGACCGAAACAGTCGAGATAACTCGCGAGACAGACAAAATCCGAGCAACAGTCGAAACTCGCGTAAATCGGATCATCAGTCGAGCCTCGATGCAACACAGATCGAACAAATTGTCGAGCGCGTACTCCAAAAAAACGAGCGACCCGCCTCTCGCGACAGCGCAACGAGAGGCAGGACACCGGAGCGCTCGTCCAACCCGAATTAAGAAAAGACGCAAAAGTTGCGCACACCAAGCCCGAACTCCTAAAACACGTAGGATCGGCATACGTAAAAAATAACAGACGGGAGCGTAACAATCAGAAAAGCTAGAATAAAATTAGGATTAACTAATAGACATAAGCCACCAAGCGTAACCCTAGAGTCACAAGACCTACATTCTAACCAAGCTATATTTCTTGCTGACACTGGAGCAGAGATAAATCTCATAAAAGATTCCTTTGTCGCCCGAAGTACGGAGATAGACCCGACGCTCATATACGAGCTTAGCGGTATCACCGACGGGACAGCAAAAACAATTGGTAGATGTTATATCTGAATCAAGGAATTTAACATCGAATTCCACGTAATCGACGATTTATTCCCGATTATGCAAGACGCCATAGTCGGTGACGTCTTCTTTAGAGGGACGCCAGCCGATATACTCTACACCGAAGCGTGCATCAAATTTGCTGGCCATACAGTCCCGTTCGAAACGTTCGAGCGAGTGACGATACCAGCCAGATCGAAACTCATCGTACCCATCAGACTGAAACCGACCGATCTCGAGGAGGGATACATCCCGAGAATCGACGGAGGTCCACGTCTCTACATGGGTAACGCCTTAGTAAAAAACAACAACGGAATTGCGTACCTTTGCGCAATTAACGCGCAAAACAGCGAGATAAACCTGATAGTCCCGACGGTAGAATTAATACCAGTCGAGATTATCAGCGAAAAACCAATCGACAACTTCACACCGAGCGACCTTCACGGTTTCTCGAACGTGGACCGTGCAGAAGTACGCTCGGTACAACTCGACAAGCAGAGTAGGCTTGAAGCTCTTCAAGCTCTTCTGCAACTAGATCACCTCAACGAAACAGAACGAGATCACGTTCTCCAGTTGGTCTCAAAATACCAACACCTGTTCTGCCTACCCGGAGATCGATTGGGTCACACAACACTGGCAAAACACGAAATTCCTACAACAGACGACAGACCAATTAACACTAAACAATACAGATTTCCACAAGTACACAAGAGAGAAATACAAAACCAGGTTAACGACATGTTAAACAAGGGGATAATAAAACCATCTCTCTCCCCTTACAACTCTCCAGTTTGGGTTGTTCCCAAAAAGCCAGACGCGAAAGGCAACAAAAAATGGAGAATCGTGATAGACTTTCGGAAACTTAACGAAAAAACTACGCCGGACGCGTACCCACTCCCAAACATCAGGGACATATTAGATCAACTGGGAAACGCCCGGTACTTTTCAACATTCGACCTAGCATCCGGTTTTTACCAAATAGAAATGCATCCAGCAGACAGACACAAAACAGCTTTTTCGACCCCGAATGGACATTACGAATATCACCGAATGCCATTCGGACTTAAAAACGCGCCAGCAACCTTTCAAAGGTTGATGGATGTCGTGCTATCCGGTCTTCAAGGCACAGACCTATTCGTCTACCTGGACGATATTGTAATATACGCAAGAGACATCACCGAACACGAAAACAAATTTAAGAGTTTGTATCCCCCCAACCCGCAAAATAGCACCTCGAGCGGTGCAGAGCGCTGACAGCTCGAGGTAGGCGATAGCGAGGAAGGCCGAGGGAGGTACCGGTGGCGCCATCCGACGGGATCGCGTGACGACTGGATCGATACGAGGGCAGCGCATGCGCTTACCGCGAAGGAACGCAGAACGCAGGAGAGAGGGCAGCGACGCACAGCGGCAAAAATAGGAAAGACCGGACAAGGACGCATACGAGAAAAGCGAGGGAAAACGGAAGCCTGTGATTGGACAAAAGTGACGACACCGAAGGAACAACTAATATTCGATTTGCAAGTAAGCAGACGTCACAGGATTACCCCGCAAGGATTGGATGGCGAGGGGAGAGCTCCCCGCGCACCCAATGAAAAAATTAGTTTCCAAAAATATAAGAGCGCAGGCGCAAATCCGCCAAATTAATGCAAAATGCACGGAGAGGGAGGTGAAATTTACATATAAAAAGGCAACAAATCGACCATCAATCAGTTCAGTCTTCGATATCAACAACCACCGGAAGCAGCGACACCAGGACGAGCAGCAGAAAAGGGCAAGTGAAAAAGTGTTAAAATTGAAACTTATAAAAAATCTTGGTGTGCTCGTAAATGAACTTGTCAAAATTGTGGTATATTGGGAATGGACTTGTAAAATAAAATACGGGATTCGGGATAAAAGGGACTTGTGAAATTATCGAGGTGCGGGAAAAAGAACTTGTAAAAAACCTCGTGGTGCGAAATAAAAAGAACTTGTAAAAATCTCGTGGTGCGAAATAAAAAGAACTTATAAAAATCTCGTGGTGCGAAATAAAAAGAACTTATAAAAAATCTCGCAGTGCGCGAAAAAGAAGTTACAAGATCTCGGTGCGGAGCGAGAATCAAACTCGTAAACAAACGTTAAGCGAGGGACCGAGAATTCGAACGTGGCGAGCGTTCCGAAGCGCTTCGGTCATATGACGAAAGTGACCGGAGAACTTACCGAGGCCGATAGGGAATTAGAATAAAGTTTGGCGGACGGCGAAAAAGCGCGAAGACGGGTAGATTCAGGCTCCAGGAACATCCCTGTGAAAACCCGAGGTCGAAAGACGCGATAGAACGGCTAGAATTAATAAAGCAAAAGTCGAGGCGAGCGGCTGTCAGGCGACGTCCCGAGCGCTGTGACGTCACGGCGAGCCAAGCAGCGCGGACGGCCATCTTGGCTACGGTCGACCCAAGGCACGGGAGCGTATGAGTGGCGCATCCACACGCGGCGATCTTTGAAAATTGGACAAGATACGCGGATACATTAAGCGAGAAGAAGGAATGTATGCAACGAGAAGACTGTAAATAGAGAAATAAAAGACTTTTTATCGTATAACCTGTTACTGACACACCATAAATAATTCCCAGATACTCGAGTCCAAGAAATCCCTGCCGTTTGAGTGACCGATCCTCTACAGGACGCGCACAAATACGGAAATTAATGTAGGAAGCCTCGCTCCCGTTACAAGTTTAGCGAAAAGACTGACTTCGGCAGGATTGACGCTACAAACCGAAAAATGCCACTTCCTAAACCGAGAAGTGACATACCTAGGGCACATAATTTCAGCCGAAGGCGTCAGACCGAACGCCAGCAATATCTTCGCAGTTAAAATCTTCCCAACACCAAAAGACAAAAAAGGAATTAAACAATTCGTAGCACTTGCAGGCTACTATCGACGCTTCATCCGCGACTTCGCAAAAATTGCGATTCCTTTAACCCAACAACTAAAAAAATCAGAAAAATTCGAATGGACGGACGAATGTCAATCAGCGTTCGAATACCTAAAGGCAAAAATCATCGAACGCCCAGTCCTAAAATATCCGGACTTTGACAAACCGTGTACGCTTACCACGGACGCATCAGACTACGCCATAGGCGCGCAGTTCTTAGTCAAAAGCACGGTGACTTCGATCACCCAATAGCTTTCTATTCGAGAGCATTAAAGAAAACCGAGATCGCGTACGACGCGATGAAAAAAGAGCTCTTAGCCATAGTGAACGCGGTAGAATACTTTAAAACGTATCTATACGGAAAACGGTTCACGCTTGTCACAGACAACAGAGCACTAACATATATAAAAAAACAAACCCGACATCCCGCAACAGCTACAACGATGGCAAATAATACTGAACGGGTACGATTACGACATCGTACACAAACCCGGAAAACTAAACGTCGTTGCCGACGCTCTATCGAGAAATCCCGCGGAAATCATGCCAATCAGGCAACGCGAGGATAGCTCATCCGAAAACCAGGAGACAAAAAAGCAAAAATTGTATCCCGAGCTGCCGCATCAAACTCGCGGACGATCAACAACCGACACGGGTTCTGGAAACCCAGCACCTAGAAAAAAACAAAACACACGGGAACTGTCGACCAACGAATCGGAGGACAGTCAAGCCGCATATCAGAGAACATACCAATCAGACTCTGACGAATCAATGGAACAATTAACGGAACAGAAGAAACAAACCCAACAAGAAACAAATCAACCACCCGAAAAGACAAAATCTAAACAAAAAACGGAGAGTGTACCCAAAACAAAAGATTTAATAATAGATACCGAAACATCAATCACCGAGTTATCGGAAAACGAAGGTGAATTTATGCAACCAATAAAAAAAATGGTTGAGGAGCTGAACTCAAAGAAAAATACGGAGCCACAATGGCGACTCTCCAAAAAAGTCCAACCGACACAACGGATGACGAGGAGAATAAACGACAACCACGCAGACAACATAGGAAACGAGATGATACTGAAACGAAATATAAATATACAGACATAGATGATAGCACAACAGAAGAAGAGCAAGAAAACAAGAGCCCAACGAGGCCACAAAAAACAAAGAGCCCAACGAGGCCACAAAAAACAAAGAGCCCAACGAGGCCACAAAAAACAAAGAGCCCAACGAGGCCACAAAAAACAAAAAGCCCAACGAGGCAACAAAAAACAAGAAAGCCCAACGAGGCCCGATAAAACAGAAAGCTTATCGCAGCTAAACAAAAACGAGTTTCGTAAAAAAGTCAGCCCTGACGGGGCAACCGGCTACTTATACGGTGACAAAAAGCGAAAAAACAATGGAACCCAGAACAAAAACGACAACTCTAAGGCACGGAATAATAAAAACGAGACGGAACACGAAACAGAATCTGAGCATGAAAATTTCAACAAAGGATTCAAACCGTTGCTGACGAACATCGGAGAATCGTCCAGCGACGAAAATAGTGGTAAACCACCCGTCCAACCAACTTTTAGATCACCATCCACAGGTACGAAACGAAAAACAAAAAGACTCAAAAATGACGGAAAAAGCGTGAAACGGAAAGTACCGCCGAACTTTCGTTCACCAGATTCTCACAAAACAACAATAAGTCAGCGATCAGGGAACCGATTGCTTATACCAGCGAAAAAGCGAACTCGGAAAACGCCAAAAGAACCAACTAGGCGTAGCGAAAGGTTAGCTAATAAAAAAAATCCGGAAGTCCCAAACATTCCACCTAAAAATCAACCCACTACAAAAGAAATAAACGATCTCAAAAACCTGTCACCCGAAATGACAGACCAATATTGGGATTCTAAAATCACATACCCTAAAACAAAAACTCCACAGTCAAAAATAAAAACTCCATTCCAGCCTCGCGACTCAACATCCTCAGATCCAGAACCAAAACCATCACCAGAATTAACAACGGAATATTGGGATTCTAGAGTCACTTACACCAACGACACCCCAACTCACCTAGATCCCGAAGAAGCACAACAAAAAACAAAATCATCTGTGCCAATGTCACCCGAAATGACACAAGACTATTGGGACTCAAAAGTCATAGACATTGCAGATAAAACACCATCAATAGAACAACCAGCTACCCCACGAATCAAGCAGCCAATCGCAGTGCCGAGCACTTCCAAACAGATCGAGCAACCAGTCGCCATACCAGGGTGCTCATGGCAAATCGACGACTACACACCTGAACAACCAGTCGCCACGCCAGGATGGTCATGGCAAATCGACGACTCTACACCAGCAATGGATATCGAACCAACGTTCAGATCACCACCCTGGATTCCACACGAAACAACAGACTATTCGAAATCGGACGAACCGCAACCAACTACGGATTGCAGAGAGGTCGCAATCATAACAAACCACCCACCGCAACCAGCCCGTAGACCAGTCTATGCGTTAACTTACCACGATCGGAACGGAATACCATAAAAAAAAGAGAATCGAGTTAATAATCATAAATAATAACCGATATATTCATAACCATCTACATATACTCTTACTAACGGGAAATTAACCACACATACACTACTCTCTTATCTTATCACAATATACAAGCAATTTTAACCGCATCATGCACGGCTTAAAACTATTGCTTTTAATACTATTATTTTATCACTATTATTTTATCACTTATTATTTCAACAAATACATACACACCCGACAGATAAAATAAACGACAACAAAAACAACAGCAACAATGGACGGTCAGCCATCATCATCAACATCCACCCCGAACATAAAAATTGAATGCCTCCTCTGCCCAAAGAAGATATGGATGAACACGCTGACGGACCATACGGCCAGATGCTATGCGGAGCTGCAAAAGCGGACCGCAAACCTGGGATCGCGGCACACGGGATGCCCAATATGCTGCTGCGTGTTCCCAGCAAACCGACTGACGGCGCACATTGACAAGTGCGTCGCCGATTTGCTAAAGCTGCAGTACCGCGACCAACAACAAAAAACATTAGAACAATATTCGCAACAGCAATACGAACAACACCAGGCACAACAACAACAACAACCAACACCCGATTATACACCGCACTCACCCGAAGGACCACCACCACCACCGCTAAAAGACGACGACACAGAAGAAGAAGACACAGAAGAAGAAGACACAGAAGAAGAAGACACAGAAGAAGAAAACACAAACACTCAAAACATAAATACAGAAAACATAAATACCCAAGACACAAACGATACGAACGGAAAAACAGACGAGACAAACGAAAAACCAAACGGAAACGAAGACAACGACAACAAGAACGAAACACATTTCGATCCAAGAAAACTGACATTTGAACAAGGCATGGCATGGATCAACATCCAAGAGCTCGAGAGCTTGCGAAAAATTAAAAACCTGGCGCAAACGAACATCTTTCTCGCAGAACTAAATAAGGAAAAAAGGGACCTTTTTAAGCCACCAACAAAACTCCCCAAAACCGGAACACCAAAACAAAAATAAAATCATACGCTTACGGTGACAGACTACAGTATTTTAATCCACATACACAACAATATACCTCATTTCCACCATACATATATAACATAATATACAATAACTATACACACATATATATATATCAAATAATCATAGGCATAAGCGCGACACGCGTCGCGTAGCGTCGGAGAGAATGGAGGAAGATAAAGAAAACCTCCTTATTATTATTATTTAAAAAAAAAATATATTTCAGTTTATTCTTTTTCTTACTTTCAATTTTTTTTTTTTTTTTTGTAATTCACTACGACTAATATATATGCAACGCTTTTTTTCATACCATAAATATTCGTGTTAATCATTTTACCCACTTCCAGAAACAACTTCCATCTTTCACCAACAAACCACTTCCAAATAACATACCTAACCCACTAACCACCACTAATCAGAACTTAGAATGTTACAGGCACTACAACCATCAAAAATCGAAATTTATAACGGAAATACCAGGAAAACGGAATATTTATACCAATAAACAATGGATAACCAGGAAGGAGGAACCGAAATCTACCAAATACGGACAAATTTACCGAAACGGGATAAAAATATTTTGGAAAAACAAATATGGAACCATACCAACCGAACGAAACAGGACAACATTTTAATTTTTCTTAACCATTTTTTTTTTTTTAACATCAAATTTAAACCCATCCAACTTAACCAAACCATTCCCACTAACACGAACAACTAAAAACTTTACTTAGTTACAGATATCAACGACCCTCATCTAGTAGAAGACAACAGGAGTGTACCACAAATCAACTTCAGTACCAGAGGATAATCTCCCAAACCAACTTCAACAACAACCAGGAGTTTTACTTAATCAACAATCAACAATCAACGATCAATGATCAACGATCAACGATCAACGATCAACGATCAACGATCAACGATCAACGATCAACGATCAACGATCAACGATCAACGATCAACGATCAACGATCAACGATCAACGATCAACGATCAACGATCAACGATCAACGATCAACGATCAACGATCAACGATCAACGATCAACGATCAACGATCAACGATCAACGATCAACGATCAACGATCAACGATCAACGATCAACGATCAACGATCAACGATCAACGATCAACGATCAACGATCAACGATCAACGATCAACGATCAACGATCAACGATCAACGATCAACGATCAACGATCAACGATCAACGATCAACGATCAACGATCAACGATCAACGATCAACGATCAACGATCAACGATCAACGATCAACGATCAACGATCAACGATCAACGATCAACGATCAACGATCAACGATCAACGATCAACGATCAACGATCAACGATCAACGATCAACGATCAACGATCAACGATCAACGATCAACGATCAACGATCAACGATCAACGATCAACGATCAACGATCAACGATCAACGATCAACGATCAACGATCAACGATCAACGATCAACGATCAACGATCAACGATCAACGATCAACGATCAACGATCAACGATCAACGATCAACGATCAACGATCAACGATCAACGATCAACGATCAACGATCAACGATCAACGATCAACGATCAACGATCAACGATCAACGATCAACGATCAACGATCAACGATCAACGATCAACGATCAACGATCAACGATCAACGATCAACGATCAACGATCAACGATCAACGATCAACGATCAACGATCAACGATCAACGATCAACGATCAACGATCAACGATCAACGATCAACGATCAACGATCAACGATCAACGATCAACGATCAACGATCAACGATCAACGATCAACGATCAACGATCAACGATCAACGATCAACGATCAACGATCAACGATCAACGATCAACGATCAACGATCAACGATCAACGATCAACGATCAACGATCAACGATCAACGATCAACGATCAACGATCAACGATCAACGATCAACGATCAACGATCAACGATCAACGATCAACGATCAACGATCAACGATCAACGATCAACGATCAACGATCAACGATCAACGATCAACGATCAACGATCAACGATCAACGATCAACGATCAACGATCAACGATCAACGATCAACGATCAACGATCAACGATCAACGATCAACGATCAACGATCAACGATCAACGATCAACGATCAACGATCAACGATCAACGATCAACGATCAACGATCAACGATCAACGATCAACGATCAACGATCAACGATCAACGATCAACGATCAACGATCAACGATCAACGATCAACGATCAACGATCAACGATCAACGATCAACGATCAACGATCAACGATCAACGATCAACGATCAACGATCAACGATCAACGATCAACGATCAACGATCAACGATCAACGATCAACGATCAACGATCAACGATCAACGATCAACGATCAACGATCAACGATCAACGATCAACGATCAACGATCAACGATCAACGATCAACGATCAACGATCAACGATCAACGATCAACGATCAACGATCAACGATCAACGATCAACGATCAACGATCAACGATCAACGATCAACGATCAACGATCAACGATCAACGATCAACGATCAACGATCAACGATCAACGATCAACGATCAACGATCAACGATCAACGATCAACGATCAACGATCAACGATCAACGATCAACGATCAACGATCAACGATCAACGATCAACGATCAACGATCAACGATCAACGATCAACGATCAACGATCAACGATCAACGATCAACGATCAACGATCAACGATCAACGATCAACGATCAACGATCAACGATCAACGATCAACGATCAACGATCAACGATCAACGATCAACGATCAACGATCAACGATCAACGATCAACGATCAACGATCAACGATCAACGATCAACGATCAACGATCAACGATCAACGATCAACGATCAACGATCAACGATCAACGATCAACGATCAACGATCAACGATCAACGATCAACGATCAACGATCAACGATCAACGATCAACGATCAACGATCAACGATCAACGATCAACGATCAACGATCAACGATCAACGATCAACGATCAACGATCAACGATCAACGATCAACGATCAACGATCAACGATCAACGATCAACGATCAACGATCAACGATCAACGATCAACGATCAACGATCAACGATCAACGATCAACGATCAACGATCAACGATCAACGATCAACGATCAACGATCAACGATCAACGATCAACGATCAACGATCAACGATCAACGATCAACGATCAACGATCAACGATCAACGATCAACGATCAACGATCAACGATCAACGATCAACGATCAACGATCAACGATCAACGATCAACGATCAACGATCAACGATCAACGATCAACGATCAACGATCAACGATCAACGATCAACGATCAACGATCAACGATCAACGATCAACGATCAACGATCAACGATCAACGATCAACGATCAACGATCAACGATCAACGATCAACGATCAACGATCAACGATCAACGATCAACGATCAACGATCAACGATCAACGATCAACGATCAACGATCAACGATCAACGATCAACGATCAACGATCAACGATCAACGATCAACGATCAACGATCAACGATCAACGATCAACGATCAACGATCAACGATCAACGATCAACGATCAACGATCAACGATCAACGATCAACGATCAACGATCAACGATCAACGATCAACAATCAACAATCATCAACCAAATAACAATCAAAACACACATTTAGAAAACATTACACAACTTACACAAAATGAAAATATCTTAAAAAACCAAATTACTTTTAATTATATCGAGTCACACTTAACAAAATCATGTCAAATGTAAAATCCGTAATATCCGATGCGTGGCATCGTTTCCTCCCAGAGGGGGAGTGTAACGGCCGCACCCTCATAATTTATTTCATTTAACTTCGAATATTTATTCATGCGTATCGATACGGAGTTTCCGTTCGATACGCTCTTCAAAGAAGCCCTTAAGGCTATCGCGCATCCGGACCGCCGTGAGCGGCCACTTATCTCCTAGTCTAAACATCTTCGACTCTTTATTCCATTGTGAAGCGAGCGCGAAGCCCTCAGCTTCACGCCCGCTTCACGACAGTTCAGCTCCGACCGACGACCAGTGCGGTACACTCTCCCTATTTTCTACGACGAATAAAAGACTTGCATATTATTTAACCGACTCGAAGTTCATCTGAATATCATCCTAAGACCCAAGCAGCCGTCCGTCACAGCTGTGTAGACCACCCGCGCCGAATCACTCTTTGGCTAGCGTTTTCCGAAGAGACATAACTCTTCCCAAGATTGGTGCATTCCAATACAGGCGTGTTAATACACAAATGTTTGTGGAAATAATAAAGAAAAAACTTAAAATTTACAGCTATTCGCGACAGTCGATGGTCAAGCGCTGAGAGACGAGAAAAAAAACTTCCAGCGGTGCGAGAATTAAATGAAAATAATGTAAAACGTCAGACACAGGGTACAATGAGATACTCTAGCCTTTACAACGCTGAAGGGTTGCGCGCCGGTTAAGACGCCGCGTAGGAGCAATAAAATACTTAAGCAGGGATACTCTCTGCCCCACGCACCTTTCGAGTACAATTTTTATAGTACGTAGTCCGAAGGTTTTTTTTCTACCTAGTGTTTCGGAATGCCAGAAAAAATTAGAAAAGGATAGTTTTTAACTAGCCAGTGACAGTTCTCGGGTCATTGCAGATGAGTGGGGAGGAAAACTATAAGTTTGCGAGTTTTCCAGAAATGTACATTATTTCGTGTACGCATTCGAGCCGGAACACTGTCAGCAGTTTCCGTTAGTTGTGCTAAGTTCGGTTTTACATTTTTTTTGCGAACTTTCTTCGATAATCGAGATAAAATGGTCGATGCCGCGGTTCGAGGAATTGTTCGTGAGGTGGTGATGGTGTTGGAGGAAAACCCCTCGTTGACCGTAGAAAATTTGCTAGCACGCTCTAGCGATAGAGCATTAAAGTGTCTGTGTTTGAGAATTGCCGTTGAGATATAGCGAAACGGGTCGGGAAAAATAAAGATGGTAAACAGAAATTTATAATAAAGAAAATACGTATATTTTCATCCACAGTATTTACACAGATGCACGGAACGCTATGCAGTGAGCTGAACCGATAACAACTGTCGAAATGAGTCCCGAATTGAGCCGTCACAATTCTATTAATTCGCGAAGCAACCGGGTGAGCTGTACCGTGTGCGACTCGACGCGTCGCACACCTGTTGAGAGCGCGAGACTCCCGCGGAAAGGCACTTGGCACTTTGCCGTGAAACTGCACTCGCGCTGACACCGAAAATGAGCTAAACAATATCACTAAATCGTGAATACGTCGTTCCCGTGTTGATGTACCGTTTTTAGTGAGCCGAACCGTGAGCAGACCGTGAGAAAATCCGATTATACAAATGAGCGAAGCGAAACACGTGTGTTCAGACCGCGGCCATTAACGAAGAAGAGACGAGAAGACGCCGGTTGCACACGGCACGACGGCATCTTCCCGTACCGCGCGTGCGCGAGCATCGCGCGTGAGCTCGAGCGAGAACACCCGGGAGGTGCTGCCACTCGACAGCTGCCCGGCCGTCTCGCGCGACTCAGGCGAGACGTCGGATTCTCGAACAGTCTGCGTCATGAGGCCTTGATTACGCGATTCAAGGCTCTTGTGGGTTACCTCTCGATGAAGAGTGTTTTAAAATTATATAACGCAGGCAAATTCAGTGCGAGACTTAGTCACGTTCCGCGCAGCGACGATTTTTATTTCTAAAATTTTCCTGCGCAATTCGCGACAGAACTCGCGAAATGGCACGTTCGGGCGCGTCAGCGCGGGATTGACTGTCAAGGTATCGGAATACACAGGATGTATTCCGTTGCCTTTTCAGTATTTGATTCCCCGTATTAGCTCTTTCAATATCGCGCTAACCGCGGCGTTATTCTACGCGTCGCGGGTCGCGTGATATTTTTCTAGAGAATCGCGAGCGAGGGCTCGAGGGGACATACGAGTGTCTCCTCTCGCCTCCACTCAAGCGCGGTATAATTTCGCTATTTTGCAGAAATCCTCCCCGGCTTGTCGTCCGACGGTCGAGAGACAGGCGGATGAACGGACCGGGGAAATCAGTCCCGTTTAGATACTGAGAGCGCGAGCTTGTTCTTCGGATAAACTCCTCGATTAGCACCCGCAAAGTAAAGTAAATCTCGAGGGAACACCCCGGTCTAGTAGAACGCGAGAAAGTCGCGAGGGCCGAAAGGAGCCTAAAGAGTGTTGCACCCCGCGGTGGTGAGCCTGATCGTACTAGATCATAGTTGTTTTCCATAACGCCACGAACAATACTGTCGTGTAGATTTAAGAGTGTGGACACGGTACGAGAGAAGAGTGGAGCGACAGAGAGATAGTGAGAAGGAAGCTCGAGAACGAGAGGAGTAGAGAAGGGACCGTGATCTGCGTAGAAACTAAGTTCATTGTAAGTACGAGCGTATGTGTCTGTGAGTGTCAGTGTGCAAGAGCTTGCCGGCTAAACCTTACCATTCTTTTATTATAACGTATTAATCACTTAATATAATTAAAACTCAACTACAATGAAAATGATCGCGTAATTTATTTGGCGACCTGCACGAAACATCGGGAAACGTCCTGTAAAGGACGAACCGGGAACGATCCCGAAAAATAAACATAAACTCGTCGCGCTTCCCGCGACGAGGTTATTTTCGACGTACTAAACGCCCGTACGTCACACCTTGACGTTTTGAAGATTGTGCGTGCGATGGTTAACCGTTCTCGGAATGTTTCGCCAAGGGATGTCGCCGCTCTTAACGAAGAGATCGCTCAGTTTGGTAAGAATAACTTTTTTTTCCAATGTTTAAAGAAATAATGTCGGTGTTTATTCATTTTGTCCTTTTTGTGTAATGCTGGCGTTTTCTCTTTTGTAAAATGTAGAAGCGCAAAGTTTAACGGAATAGGCCGAGAACGCCGCTGCCGCAGCTACCGCACTTGATGCGGAAGCTGCAAGAATTACGGCCGAAGCTGCACGAATTGTTGCCGAAGCTACACGGATTTGTGCAGCCCAAGAGAAAGCGCGTCGGGAGGCCGCGGACTATGCAAAAGCTGCTGCGGAGGCTGTACGCGCTGCTAGTGAGATGTCTCGCAGCAACAGTCTTCGAACTGTCGCCGAAATACACGAGTCGCTATGGGGAAATGACTCAAGGTGTTTAGAGACATCCGGGCACAACAATGTCTGCCACCTAGAGAGGTCGACCAGTAATGGTAAAAAAAATTACTACAAATTTTATTTTTTTGTTAATATCTATATATCTGGACATACATATTGAAAATAAATATAATTAATGTTTTTGTTTTTTTTTTTTTTCACCAGTGCCGACGCATTTCGAGGAGCTCCTCAATTCGACAATTAACTTGTCGATAATTGATGACGACGCCGAGGAGGAGGATCATCGCCAGGTTCTTGTGTCCCAGGGTTCGCAGACTCGAGCAACCCCGTCGCAAGTGGGGCGTGGACTGGTGAACGAGCCGAGTCAACCACCATCGGATATGGTTATTCCGGAGAGCGATGCTGATGACGAGGATTGCGTCCCATCATCACAGCCTCCGGAATAACCATATCCGATGGTGGTTGACTCGGCTCGTTCACCAGTCCACGCCCCACTTGCGACGAGGTTGCTCGAGTCTGCGAACCCTGGGACGCAAGAACCTGGCGATGATCCTCCTCCTCGGCGTCGTCATCAATTATCGACAAGTTAATTGTCGAATTGAGGAGCTCCTCGAAATGCGTCGACACTGGTGAAAAAAAAAGAAAAACAAAAACATTAATTATATTTATTTTCAATATGTATCTCCAGATATATAGTGAAACGTTTCGATATTCCGGGCCAGCCGAAATATCGAACTCACGATTTTTTAGATCGTCTTCTTCCGGATGGAAGGAAAGAGTTCGTGTACTGGACCGGCTGGATATTGTGTGGGGGAAAGGATTGTGGAATTCTTTAGTCTTGCAATCCGGGGATCGTTAGATCGACCCGACGTTCAAGACTAAATACTATCCTTGCTCACCGGATAGGAGTCTCAAAAATGGGTGCTTCACTCCCTCATTCTTTTCTCCGAGCGGAGGGGTCGAATGAAGAGAGGTCCACGTTCGACACTCTCCATAAGGAGGATCGACTCTAACGAGACGATAGCGTTAATTAACGCACTCTCCAAAAAGGAGGATCGACTCGCAATGAGACAATAGCGTGTCAAACGAGACGCCTCCCCACCGAAGAAGCATTCTAACTCTCCCTTTGCAATAAAGCGAGAGCTAGTGCTCAGTGGAATGCTTCTGAATTAAATTCAGAAGCATTATTAAAATAAAATTGCGCTGGCTCTTCAACCGCACAGCGACTTTAGGAGTGGTTCAATATCGGGAGATTTGGTATAGGAATGATAGAGAACCTCGAGGAGAGGACAGACAGAGCCTTTATGGCCATCCCGGGGCCGTCTCGCTTGCGAGAAGCGGACGCCAGCTGGCCATCTAGCGGCAAAGTGCCAGACTCTGCCAGGGGGGGGGGGTCTGTCCCGTTACAATAGTTATTAACAAAAAATACAATTTGTAGTAATTTTTTTTACCATTACTGGTCGACCTCTCTAGGTGGCTGACATTGGTGTGCCCGGATGTCTCTAAACACTTTGAGTCATTCCCCCATAGCGACTCGTGTATTTCGGCGACAGTTCGAAGACTGTTGCTGCGAGACATCTCACTAGCAGCGCGTACAGCCTCCGCAGCAGCTTTTGCGTAGTCCGCGGCCTCCGGACGCGCTTTCTCTTGGGCTGCACAAATCCATGTAGCTTCGGCAACAATTCGTGCAGCTAAAAACTATCCTTTTCTAATTTTTTCTGGCATTCCGAAACACTAGAAAGAAAAAAAAGTGTGAGTGCCAAGGTACTCACGAGAATTGATGTGTAAACATGTGAGCTCGTATCAGTTAAGTTTGGGAAAATTGAGGTCGTGCACTGGTTTTGATTAAAATTTATTTTGTAATGAAACAATGCGAAGATAGCGTAAAGAATTAAATTTCAAAATTTATCGTTCAATTTCTTTTATACATGAAATTATGGGTTTGTGGTAACTGAAATAAGACACAAACAACTGGGAAGTCTTACGGTTATTCATCTGACGCTCGAAATGTCAATTAGCCCCTACCGTGTACCGATCTCACGCACACATTAACGCACTCACGACAACGAGACTTACGGTGACCTCATCTGACGCTCGAAGTCTTACGCTTACTCATCTGACGCTCGAAGTCTTACACTTACTCGTCTTACGCTTGAAGTCTCAGTTAGCCCTACCGTGTACCGAGCGCTAAGATGT
This sequence comes from Ichneumon xanthorius, assembly GCA_917499995.1. Taxonomy (NCBI): domain Eukaryota; kingdom Metazoa; phylum Arthropoda; class Insecta; order Hymenoptera; family Ichneumonidae; genus Ichneumon; species Ichneumon xanthorius. The sequence continues at coordinate 98,326 of CAKJTD010000108.1, forward strand.
TTACACATCAATAACAAGAAGGTCTTGGCACTGCGAGCAATTAACATATTCACGCGTGCCGTAAGTGAGGCCAATGCTGCAACGAGTCATCCTTTGGGACTCGAAACAAAGACACACGGTCTTTGTTACTTTTATATCCGCTACTAACTACATGTATGAACTATACACTTTTTCGGCATTTTAAATTAATTTAAACACTTCGAAGTGTCAGTTAGACCCTTCCGTGTACCGATCTCACGCACACATTAACGCACTCACACCAGCAAGTCTTACGGTGACGTTATCTGACGCTCGAAGTCTTACGCTTACTCGTCTGATGCTCGAAGTCTCAGTTAGTCCCTACCGTGTACCGAGAGCTAAGATGTTTACACCTCAACAAGAAGGTCTTGGCACTGCGAGCATTTAACATATATTCACGCGTGCCGTAAGTGAGGCCGATTAATGCTGCAACGAGTCATCCTTTGGGACTCGAAACAAAGATACACGGTCGTGGATACTTTTATATCCGCTACTACCTACATGTATGAACTATACTCTTTCGGCATTTAAACTTAATTTAAACACTTCGAAGTGTCAGTTAGCCCCTACCGTGTACCTATCTCACGCACACATTAACGCACTCTGTAGCGCGATTTCCTTCGAGCTGGAAATCGCCTACCACGAACCCGAATTTCTCTCCCTTTTAGTTTATCCCGAAGGCATGGGCGCCAGGCACACCAAGATGCACCAAGAGAGAATTCGTTCAGTCTCGGCTAAGACTGCCGCCGTCTCGAATGCAGAGTGGCTGGATAAGCGATTAAGGGTTCGGGCGAGTTCACACGAAACCAACAAATAAATAAATTAAATGCAATCACAGGAAAATACGGGAACCAAAGACTCGAATATTTATTTAATTAAAAGAAACAAACTAATGAGGGGAAAAACCGAAGGACTCTGAGTAAAATCCTCGTCCCGTAAATAACCGAATAACAATTTAGTACAGGATGATCTTTGCCCGGTACCCGATTTGCACACTTCAACGCTCACGCATTCTCACACACACCGACGGTCGCGTCTCCCAGACTCTCATATTTTATCACGCGTGATATAGAGGCAATCTCACACACAAACACACGGCGTGGCTGACACAGCACAACGCACTCCCGTTTACCCTGTCCGAATTAACGCGTCAATAATTACATTCACCCGGCCCAGTCGATGCGGCAGTAGTAAAAAAACACACACACGAAATCACGCGCTAGAGACGTCCGCAGGCGACGACACGACGATAAGGCGACTCCCCGTGAAAGCTTCCAAGGCGACACTTTATTAAACCCTCCCACAGAATACTAAATTTAAGACTCGAATTTTACTAATTTCTCCCGGAAAGAAAATCCTCGACGGCTTCGAGTAATACCGCACACGGTTTCCCGGACCGACCACGCGGCGATAAACAAAAGACAAAACCCGTACGCGACGTCACAAACACTCCTGCCGAAACACGGCGATCTCGATACCTCCGGCACGGCCGAACGAAGGACGCCGTCGGTTACACATTATAATTTCCCACGCATTTCGGGATTACAAAATTCACAAAGATATCAATTGGCCGTGGCCTTACACAAACAAAAAACTCTTGGACGAAAGCTCACCGAATCGAATCGCAGCCACGTGAACGTGAAAAACGGACTGGATATAATCGCCGTAAACAGATCCATCCTCCCTCCGATGGATAATTCCCGAAACCTGATGACTGGAAATATCGATCCGCTCGCTCGAACTCACAACGGGGAAGTGCCTCGAGTATCGACTCGCGATCTCGCTCGCTACCGTTATCCCTACCTCCCTGCCTAATCGTCGCGACAAATTCGCACAATTTCGGGCATTCCTCGGCCCTTTCCGGCACAGCTGAACGCTAAGCACATCGATACGCTCATCGATCTCCCGCACGCATGCAATTCCTCTAACGCTGGTAATACAGAGCTCCCTCAGAGGTACTCAATTCTCCCTGACGGGAGACTCCCGGCGGTTATCTTCGCTGCAGCCCGAGACTCCGGACGACTGCAACTATCCATGCGATGCGTTGAACAATCAAGTCAAAGATCTTCGCAGATGATCCTTCTTCATATCGTTGACGACTCCGACAGCAGGGAGGTAGAACGGTACCCCCAATTATCCTCCAGTTCGAGCTTTCCCGGCTCACGGGTCCAATTCCGACCTTCACGTCGGACTCCTCTCCTCGATCGGCGCTCTCGTCCCGGCGTACATGAAAATATTATCAAATAAATTACACGCTATTCCGACTTAGCAACTAGGCCCTGCGGTGTCGCCTCGTGTGAGCCCGAACGAGCCGAAAATCGCGGCGTAAAATTTTGCCATGCTACAAACACTCCCCCCCTTAAAACCCGACCGCCCTCGGTCGGAAAACTCCCGTCCAAGGAACTCAAAAAAACTTAAGACTCGAATCGCGAAAAGTACCGACAACGGCTCACACTTCGACAACTCCGCAGTACCTTACGAAAATAAAAATAAATAAAAGCAATGTTAAATGCGCGGGACATATCCTCACGCCCCGATATGTCGCCTTGAAAATACACGACAATGGACAGTACCCCATACCCAAGAGAACAGGACTAGAATCATAACTGACTAGAAATCGGAAATCACCTCGGAAACGGAAACGGACAATTTACCCTCAGAAAGCACCCGCGTATCCTCCGGGAACATCAACGAAACTTTCAGGTCGTTCATCAAAATCATTTCGAATATTAGCCGTACAAGTAACCGATAAAATTATCTTAGCTCACGTGAGAACAGTGCAAACGGTTTGATAAGACCACCACGCTGGCTCGACGCAACACCAATTTCGGATAAACCGTGAAATAGATAAAACCAGGTTCTCCAGTCCCTTCGGCGAGGCAACGAATACATCCGGTACAACGAATCACATGGGTCCGCATCCCGGGAAATAAGCCTCCCTTACTGAACTGCTAAACTCCGGATTAGCATCCACGATCGGATCTTATTTGACCAATACAACTCCATTCTTTTTTTAAATTTAATTCGAACAACAATAATATTAATAAGTTCCTTGATCCCCCCGAGACACGAGTACCCCGAGTGGCAAAGCACAAGGGACGCATCCGAGTACAATTTCGTCTTAAAAATCAGCCAATAAACCCGCGGCAGTCCCGTAATTATCCAATAATCGGGAAACGCTGTTCCCCCTGACAGTACTCCCCCCTTAAGATTGTATTGGGGAAATAATAAATAAGGAAACCGGGAACACTCAGGCATAAATCACGTATCCATGTGACAGGACAACACAAAGTAAATAAATAGACGAAGAACGGGAAAAAGGATTAAAAAGGAATGAAGTCAAAGGGTTAAAATGGAGTAACACGAATTTACGTCAAGCTAATGAAAATAAAATCTCAGTCCAGTCGGTCAAGGTCAATAAATAAATAAAATAAAATACGGTGAAATACGGAAACGGGTCAAAAGCAAAATAAACGAAATCCCTAAATAAAACAAATCCAGTCAACTGAAAAAACCAATTAATGAACCACGTAAAAGTCAATAAATAAAATCCCGAAATAGATCAACAAATAAAATAGAATTCTAAAGTCAATAAATAAGCGTTCATCACGAAAAATCTAGTAAATAAAATCAGTAAACAAAAGTCCCATAAATAATCAATAATTAAAATCCGTAACAAATGAAAGTCAATAAAAGGACCGGGAAGGAACGATGTCAAAATCGCGTACAATACTCTTACCCCAGCGCACACTGTACGCAACTCTACGCGAGTACGATCGCACGAGAGAGACAACGACCAAGACACCGGTACAGGCGCACCGAGCTCGCCGAAATAATATTCGCAATATTCTCTCCCAATGCTACAATCGAACTGCCCTTATAACTGCCCAAATCCGAGAAATCCGTAACGTCAAACTCGGACTGGCGTACAAAAAAAACATCAACACCCGGGCACACGAACACACGAGCACACGAACGCGTCCCGGACGAAACCTCGCACAAGGCCGAGTCGCCCGGCCACCGCTATACCATACAACACAACACTCGCACCGAAGGGCAAAATCCTGGTCACCGGCAAAGTCGAGAATAACGGAATCGGGTATAACATATCTCGTTGTTCGGGAGAATATTTCCCGCCTTAAATTCTGAGGAAGGGGCGGAGCTCTCCAGGTCATCGGCAGCGTCGATTTGCTCTGATTCCCGATCTTTGTATGGGTACTCTCCACGTATTCCCGTTTATCTGTATTTGCGCGTTCACGGCGCTCTTCTTTTCGGGACTGCCCTTCAGGCAGTTAGCAACAGTCTCTCGACGAGAACGCGTCGCTCGCAATTCACCGCTGTATCGCTCAAAATTATAATAAAGTTACAGTCCGTTGTTTTTTGTTACTGTTATCACCGCTCTCGTTAATCACCTTGCTGAACCTCATCCCAGGATCCGGAATCTCAACCGCGTTAAATCGAACATTTTGGTCCTTCGAGCCGGATCCTGAGTAAACCAAGCAAGTGATAGTGGTACGAATTCGGGCCGGGTTGTCGCAGGACTCGCATCGTTCAGGAGCACTCGGCGCGGGGCATACCTGCCTCGATTTATCTCGGCGCTCACCTCGGATCATCTCGCGTAAGTCGCGGGTGGCTTTTGGGGAATTCGCGGTTCCGGGTTGCAACGGTTCGGTAGTCGTTTGCGCGCGAACCGCTCGGTTCTGTCGCCAGCGGGTGTTAGTGCGTGTGCGCGTCTCAGCTGAGGTGACGCGACCGTCAAATTCGAACAGCTGCGGTCATCGACCCCGCTCCACTGTCGATCGGTGTTATCGCCGCGTCTCACGGGCTCTCGCCCTCTCTCGCTCTCGCCTTCGCGTTCGCAGCTCTCGCGCTCGGGAGACCGGTGTCTCGCGCGCACAGCTGACTGTGTTTACATTCGCACGGGAACGGGTCAAGCGAATATTCGGTAAGCTCTCCACGGTTGTCACTGACAGCCTTCTCTCTCTGGAGCATCGACGGGTGCCGCGCTCGGACTCCCGCGTGCCATCGTCGGCGCTCTCTCTCTTTCTCTCGCTCGCAATTCGACAGCCGGGTCGTTGCCCTCGGGCTCCCGGTCGCTGTCTATTGTCGATTTCGGTGCCGCGCTTTCCTAGTTACAGCCGAGCCTGTAAATAGCTCGATCTCGCGTCATTACGCATCCCGTTCCGCGATGGACGATGGAGTCGCGAAAAACGAGCGTCTCTCCGGGCACATCATTCGAGCCTATGAAAATCTAAAGAGGCTCGGGCAAGCCAATATAACCCGCGGTGTCATCGAGGCGAAGCTGACGATCCTTGATGATAAGTGGAGTGCCTTCCTCGAAACCCATGACGTGCTCGAAAGGCTGGCTACTGCAGATGATCTCAAGCGTCCGTACTTCGTGACGGACGTTTACGCGGCTACCGAGGACGGCTACGCCCTAAGCAAAGGCAAGTTCCTCGACCATCTCCGCCAAGACAAGGGCGACGAGCAACCTGCCGCACGGCAAGCGGCTCCGGCGACTCAACAGCTCCCGAAAATCAGTTTGCCGAAGTTCTCCGGAGAATTCACGGACTGGCCCGCGTTTCGCGACCTTTTCACGTCGATGGTGGGGAACAACTCGGCTCTCACACCGATTGAAAAAATGCACTATCTTAAGATGAGTCTTCTTAAGGAACCTGCAGCACTCCTGGCCTCCATCCCACTCACTCACGGCAGACAATCTAGCGCAGGCATGGAAGACGCTCACCGATAGGTACGAGAACGTACGGCTACTCACCACATCTCAGATTTCGACCATCTGCGCACTCCCTCCGATGAAGCTCGAGTCATCAGCGGAGCTCAAAGGTCTGTTCAACGGGACTGTTAACGCTGTTGCCGCCTTGCGGGCGCTCGGGCGCACAGTGGACGGGATCGGTGACGACTTTTGGGTCTACCTCACCGCTCAAAAGCTCGATAAACAGTCGCGCCGCGAGTGGGAGACATCCATTGGTGCGACGAAAACACCGTCAACGTTCGCACAGTTGCAGGCCTTCCTCGAGACTCGGATTTGCTCTCTTGAGGCACTCGAGCCTCCCCCGTGTGCTAGCGCACCAGCCGCGAAGGCCAGTCCGGCACCAGCAGGGCTATCGAAAGGTAGCTCCTCCAGCAAGAACGTCAAAGCTCACCAAGCTTCGAGCTCGTCGAGCTCGTCGAAAAAGTGCTCGCTTTGCAAGGGAGACCATTATATCGTCTCGTGCGACGCTTTCCGCTCGAAGTCGGCCGAAGATCGAAGGAGCTTCGTTATGGCAAACCGGCTGTGCCTCAACTGCCTCGGCACGCATTTTGTGCGTGAGTGCCGGTCTCAGAAGACTTGCCAGTCGTGCAAGGCGAAGCATCATTCCTTAATTCACGATGCTTCTGCCCCATCGGGTCGCCCGGCGAGCAGCGATACTCCAGGGGCGTCCGGGAGCGCCTTGGCGACTCCTCCAGCTCCGAACCATCAGGGCACGTCTCAGGAGGGCGGCGTCGCAGCGCTTACCGTCCAGTCCGACGCATCAAAGGCTCCTTCACGGGTGCTTCTCGCTACAGCGATCGTCAACGTGCTCACGGCGGGCGGCACTCCTTTCGCAGTCAGAGCCATGATCGACCAGGGCTCTGAGGCATCGTTCGTTGCCGAGTCTCTCGTCCAGCGATCGAGACTCCCGCGTTCATCCGCGTCGGTATCGATCACCGGGATCGGCGCGAAATTCGCGACACGCGCTCGCGGCCGAGTCACGCTTACGGTCGGGTCTCGCGTAGGCTCTCGTTTCGAACTCGAGGTCGACGCTCTCGTTCTTCCGAAGCTCTGCGCTTACTCTCCTCCGCACGGTCTTGCCGGAGTCGACTGGCCGCACCTCGACGGATTAGCTCTCGCCGATCCGGACTCCACGTCGACTCTCCGCATCGAGCTCATCCTCGGCGCTGACGTCTTCGCGCAACTGCTCTTGCCAGGAGTGCAGTTAGGCCCGCCGGAAGCTCCGGTTGCTCAGAACACCCGCCTCGGATGGGTGCTCTCTGGGCGTGTTGTGCTGCCGAGCGGCGTTCAGCCTTCGCTCTCGAGCTTGCAGCTCTCCATCGACCAGTCGCTCTCGTCGTCGCTCCAGCGGTTTTGGGAGCAAGAAGAACCCGAACCTTCCGTGCCGTTCAGTCCAGACGACATCCGGTGCGAGGAACACTTCGTCTCGACTCACTCCCGCGACGCGAGCGGCCGATACATCGTTCGGTTGCCCTTGAAGGAATCTATCGCGACTCTCGGGGACTCTCTCGCACCGGCAGCGCGCATGCTCGAGCGCATGGAGCATCGAGCTCGGCGCGACACGGAATTCGGCAGGGCCTACTCGGACTTTATGACGGAATACGAAGCTCTCGGCCACATGGAGAAGGTCACTCCCGAGTCATCGGAACCGCGGCTCGTCTACTACCTTCCCCACCACGGTGTCACCCGAGAGTCGAGTGAAACGACTAAATTCCGCGTCGTGTTTAACGGCTCGCAGAGAACGAGCCGAGGCGTCTCACTCAATGATTGTCTCCTCGTCGGTCCGAAGCTCCTCCCTGAACTGTTCGACGTGATGCTCCGTTGGAGGAAGCACGCGATCGTTTTTTCAGCGGATATGGAGAAAATGTATCGGCAAGTTCTTCTCCATCCGCTCGATCGCGACCTTCAGAGGGTTCTTTGGAGCAGGGATGCTCGCGGGAAGCCCTGCGCGTACCAGCTCCTCACTGTTACGTACGGGCTCGCGTGCGCTCCGTACTTGGCCATCCGCGTTGTTCGTCAACTCGCTCTCGACGAGAGGGAGCGCTTCCCCCTCGGCGCCGACGCTCTTCTCACGGACGTCTACGTTGACGACGTGCTCTCCGGGTCGGACGACGTCACATCAGCGCTCGCGAAACAACGTGAGCTTATCGACCTTCTCAAGGCGGGCGGCTTCGCTTTACGCAAGTGGACCTCGAACTCACCGGACTTGCTCGCTCACCTCCCGCTGTCGGTTCTCGCCGCGGGAGAGCACTTCGTCGTACCATCGGAATCTGCCTTCCATATGCTCGGACTCTCGTGGCAGGCGACCAGCGACTGTTTCGTCTTCAAGTTAAAGACCCTCGAGAGTACGATACCGCTCACGAAGAGGAAGGTTTTGTCGCGCATGGCCGAGTTGTTCGACCCTCTCGGGTGGCTCGCTCCCGTGATCGTCGCTGCGAAGATTTTCATGCAGTCGCTTTGGCTGCTCAAGCTCGACTGGGATCAACCGCTTCCGAACGCCGAATCTCGAGAATGGCTCGAGTTCTACAGGGATCTGGCTTCCATCTCCGACGTCAGGATTCCTCGCTGGCTTCGTTTCCGGGAGTCTTCGCGAAACCTTGAGCTTCACGGGTTCGCTGACGCGTCGGAACGAGCTTACGCTGCTGTCGTGTACCTGTGCTGCACGAACGACTCGCGATCAGTTTGGCTGGTCGCGGCGAAGACAAAGGTTGCGCCTGTGAAGCAAGTCTCTCTCCCTCGCCCGAACTCTGCGACGCTCACCTTCTCACATCGTTAACGAAGTGCGTTCGCGACGTCCTGTCGATCGGCTGCTCCGTCCACCTGTGGTCCGATTCGACTGTGACTCTCGCCTGGATCCGTGGCCACCCCGTGCGGTGGAAAACATACGTCGCGAATCGAGTTTCGGATATTCAGAGGACGCTTCCGGACGCAGTGTGGCATCATGTCGAGTCCGCTCAAAACCCAGCCGACTGCGCGTCGCGAGGTATTTCCGCGTCGGAACTGCTTGGGCATCCACTCTGGTGGGCAGGTCCTCCCTGGCTTCTCGCTCCGCAGGAGGATTGGCCGAAGAACTCGTTGCCGGAAGTCGCAGACCCTCCAGAGACGAGAACGGCGTCGCACATCTCATCACGGTCTCCAGACGCACCCGCCGAGTTGATGACTCGGTACTCATCGCTTCTTCGGCTCCAGCGCATCGTCGCATGGTGTCGACGCTTCTCACGGAACTGCAAGATCCACAACACCGGCTCCAGCATCCAAGGTCGTCAGCTGCTGTCCACGCTCCTCCCGTCGGAGCTTTCATCGGCGCTCACGTGCCTCGTCAAGGCTGAACAGGCGCGTCTCTTCCCAAAGGAGATGCTGGCACTGAAAGCTCGCTCACCAGTACCACGAGGACCTCTCCTCCGGCTCAACCCGTTCCTCGATGGCAACGGACAACTTCGACTCGGCGGCCGGCTTAAGCATGCCCTTCTAGATGCAGACGAGAGGCATCCGATCATCGTGCCGCGCGACTCCGCGCTTACGCCCCTCCTCATCGACCACGCTCATCAGCAGACGCTCCACGGAGGGACCCAGCTAACCCTCGCCACGCTCAGGCAGCGGTTCTGGATCCTGTCCGGGAGATCGGCGGTCAAGACGCACATCGGGCGCTGCATTCGGTGCCTCCGCCACCGAGCTGTCAGGGCGACGCAGCTTATGGGGGATCTTCCTCCTGATCGGGTGAACCAAGCCCGGCCGTTCCTCCACTCAGGGGTCGACTACGCGGGACCGATATACCTCCGTACCTCTAAGCGCCGTGGACATAAGGCGACCAAAGCATACATCGCCGTCTTCGTATGCTTCGCAACTCGGGCCGTCCATCTCGAAGCTGTGTCCGACTGCTCGACGGAGGGCTTCCTCGCTGCCTACAAGCGCTTCACATCTCGTCGGGGACTCTGCTCGACGATCTCCAGTGACTGCGGCACCAACTTTGTCGGAGCTGACGCCGAGCTCCGTGCTCTCTTCGCTTCGTCGTCGGCAGCCGCGGACAAGATTCGCGTCGCTCTCGCCAACGACGGTGTGGAATGGAAATTTAATCCGCTTGCGACTCCTCACTTCGGCGGGTTGTGGGAGGCTGCAGTGAAGTCCGTTAAACATCATCTCCGTCGCGTCGTGGGGGATGCGACGCTCACGTTTGAAGAGATGTCAACCCTCCTGTCGCAGATCGAAGCTTGCCTCAATTCTCGACCGCTCCGAGCTCTTACCGACGACCCGGACGACTTGGACGCGCTCACTCCGGGCCATCTGCTTATCGGAGCACCGCTATCGGCAGTGCCTGAGCCGGACCTCACCCCTCTTCCTCTCTCGCGTCTCCCACGGTGGCAGCTCGTTCAACAGATGCGTGACAACTTCTGGCGCCGTTGGTCCTCCGAGTACCTCCACCAGCTCCAGCTCCGTCCAAAATGGCACAAGCCACAGCCGCCGCTCGAGATCGGGGATCTCGTTCTCATTACCAGCGAGCTGATGCCGCCAACGGAGTGGCCCCTCGCAAGAGTCGTCGCCGTGCACCCAGGACAAGACGGCCACACGAGAGTTGCCACCGTTCGAACATCAGCTTCTACCTTCAAGCGGCCTGTCGTGAAGCTCTGCCTCCTCTTAAAGGGCACGAAGTCAGAGGAGACAATCTGAATCATTTCGTCAATAGACGAGACGGGCGGAATGTTCGGGAGAATATTTCCCGCCTTAAATTCTGAGGAAGGGGCGGAGCTCTCCAGGTCATCGGCAGCGTCGATTTGCTCTAATTCCCGATCTTTGTATGGGTACTCTCCACGTATTCCCGTTTATCTGTATTTGCGCGTTCACGGCGCTCTTCTTTTCGGGACTGCCCTTCAGGCAGTTAGCAACAGTCTCTCGACGAGAACGCGTCGCTCGCAATTCACCGCTGTATCGCTCAAAATTAGAATAAAGTTACAGTCCGTTGTTTTTTGTTACTGTTATCACCGCTCTCGTTAATCACCTTGCTCAACCTCATCCCAGGATCCGGAATCTCAACCGCGTTAAATCGAACACTCGTTGAAGCTCAAACGATCATCGCGAACTTCGACCAATGCTCAACCCTGATAATTTACCGCCATATTTTTTATTTATTTACTTTATACCTTTTTTTACTTTACATATTTTTTTATAACCCTTCCGGTTGCAATAGAACAAACCCGAACGCTTAATCGAGCCCCACGTTGGGCGCCAATTGTTGTAGCCGCCGAGAGTTTGGGGAAATTGAGTGGAGTAAATGTGTTCGTTAAATTCTTTAGAGTACTGTCGGGGGAACAGCGTTTCCCGATTATCGGATAATTCCGGGACTGCCGCGGGTTTATTGGCTGATTTTTAAGACGAAATTGTACTCGGATGCGTCCCTTGTGCTTTGCCACTCGGGGTACTCGTGCCTCGGGGGGGATCAAGGAACTTATTAATATTATTGTTGTTCAAATTAAATTAGAAAAAAGAATGGAGTTGTTTTGGTCAAAGAAGATCCGATCGTGGATGCTAATCCGAAGTTTGCCAGTTCAGTAAGGGAGGCTTATTTCCCGGGATGCGGACCCATGTGATTCGTTGTACCGGATGTATACTTCGCCTCGCCGAAGGGACTGGAGAACCTGCTTTTATCTATTTCACAGTTTATCCGAAATTGGTGTTGCGTCGAGCCAGCGTGGTGGTCTTATCAAACCGTTTGCACTGTTCTCACGTGAGCTAAGATAATTTTATCGGTTACCGTACAGCTAATATTCGAAATGATTTTGATGAACGACCTGAAAGTTTCGTTGATGTTCCCGGAGGATACGCGGGTGCTTTCCGAGGGTAAATTGTCCGTTTCCGTTTCCGAAGTGATTTCCGATTTCTAGTCAGTTATAATTCTAGTCCTGTTCTCTTGGGTATGGGGTACTGTCCATCGAGTGTATGTTTTCCTGTTTGTGTTCCGTCCTTTTAATGTTGGGGTGGATTTCGCTCAGGTTAGTTTTCAAGGTGACATATCGGGGCGTGAGGGTATGTCCCGCGCATTTAACATTGCTTTTATTTATTTTTATTTTCGTAAGGTACTTCGGAGTTGTCGAAGTGTGAGCCGTTGTCGGTACTTTTCGCGATTCGAGTCTTAAGTTTTTTTGAGTTCCTTGGACGGGAGTTTTCCGACCGAGGGCGGTCGGGTTTTAAGGGGGGGAGTGTTTGTAGCGTGGCAACATTTTGCGCCGCGATTTTCGGCTCGTTCGGGCTCACACGAGGCGACACCGCAGGGCCTAGTTGCTAAGTCGGGATAGCGTGTAATTTATTTGATAATATTTTCATGTACGCCGGGACGAGAGCGCCGATCGAGGAGAGGAGTCCGACGTGAAGGTCGGAATTGGACCCGCGAGCCGGGAAAGCTCGAACTGGAGGAAAATTGGGAGTACCGTTCTACCTCCCTGCTGTCGGAGTCGTCAACGATATGAAGAAGGATCATCTGAGAAGATCTTTGACTTGATTGTTCAACGCATCGCATGGATAGTTGCAGTCGTCCGGGGTCTCGGGCTGCAGCGAAGATAATCGCCGGGAGTCTCCCGTCAGGGAGAATTGAGTACCTCTGAGGGAGCTCTGTATTACCAGCGTTAGAGGAAAATTGCGTGCGTGCGGGAGATTGATGAGCGTATCGATGTGCGTAGCATTCAGCTGTGCCGGAAAGGGCCGAGGAATGCCCGAAACTGTGCGGATTTGTCGCGACGATTAGGCAGGGAGGTAGGGATAACGGTAGCGAGCGAGATCGCGAGTCGATACTCGAGGCACTTCCCCGTTGTGAGTTCGAGCGAGCGGATCGATTCTGTCAGTCATCAGGTTTCGGGAAGTATCCATTGGAGAGAGGATGGATCTTTGTACGGCGATTATATCCAGTCCGTTTTTCCCGTTCACGTGGCTGCGACTCGATTCGGTGAGCTTTCGTCGAAGAGTTTTTTTGTTTGTGTAAGGCCACGGCCAATTGATATCTTTGTGAATTTTGTAATCCCGAGCGTGGGAAATTATAATGTGTAACCGACGGCGTGCTTCGTTCGGCCGTGCCGGAGGTATCGAGATCGCCGTGTTTCGGCAGGAGTGTTTGTGACGTCACGTACGGGTTTTGTCTTTTGTTTATCGCCGCGTGGTCGGTCCGGGAAACCGTATGCGGTCTTACTCGAAGCCGTCGAGGTTTTTCTTTCCGGGAGAAATTGGTAAAATTCGAGTCTTAAATTTAGTATTCTGTGGGAGGGTTTAATAAAGTGTCGCCTTGGAAGCTTTTACGGGGAGTCGCCTTATCGTCATGTCGTCGCCTGCGGACGTCTCTAGCGCGTGATTTCGTGTGTGTGTTTTTTACTACTGCCGCATCGACTGGGCCGGGTGAATGTAATTATTGTCGCGTTAATTCGGACTGGGTAAACGGGAGTGCGTTGTGCTGTGTCAGCCACACCGTGTGTTTGTGTGTGAGATTGCTTCTATATCACGCGTGATAAAATATGAGAGTCCGGGAGACGCGACCGTCGGTGTGTGTGAGAATGCGTGAGCGTTGAAGTGTGCAAATCGGCTACCGGGCAAATATCTTCCTGTACTAAATTGTTATTCGGTTATTTACGGGACGAGGGTTTTACTCCGAGTCCTTCGGTTTTTCCCCTCATTAGTTTGTTTCTTTTAATTAAATGAATATTCGAGTCTTTGGTTCCCGTATTTTCCTGTGATTGCATTTAATTTATTTATTTGTTTGTGTCGTGTGAACTCGCCCGAACCCTTAATCGCTTATCCAGCCACTCTGCCTTCGAGACGGCCGCAGTCTTAGCCGGGACTGAACGAATTATTTTGACATATGTGACTCGGTAATTCTCGAGTCGATGCTCTAATTACCGAGTCGCCCGTGATTGCTTGACGGCTGACTCAGGATTTTGGTGGACCTCGTTGCAACAACGCGCGCTCGTCGCGTGCCGCTGCATACCTCGATATTGTGCAACCGGAGTTGCTCCACTTTACGGACACCGCTGTCCGAATGCACTACACATACTACAATACCATAATATACGACGGCATATTATTACGACTATTTTATAATATTATACTATTATACGAATACATTATGATATTATATTGTTGCACGAAAATGTATAATAATGTTTAATATATTACTACATTATTATAGTAGTTATATTAATAATATATTAATGACGTATTAATATATTACTTAGTTAATGTCGAATTACTGCCCCCTTAATAGGGTGCTACTACCCTATCCGGGGTACAACATACTCGTGGTGCGCTATGACGATACTTCACACGCACACCCTCCCACTCTCACACCCACATACCTCCAACACACGCTCTGTGCTGGAGGAGTGGGGGGTTAGAGTGGGACTGCTGCGGAACCTATCTCCACTCTAACCACCCACCACCTCGAACTACGCCCTCAACGCGGGGCTCGAGGAGTGGGGATAGGAGTGGGGGTCGCCATAGTGCACCACCAACTACTATCGTCAGGAGTGGCAGGAGGGGAACAAATTAAAAAATTGGCTTAGACCGGTATTGAAACTGCTTACAAACGCGCAGTGCAATCTTCGCAAATCAGAATTTGTCGCGGACATTTCGGTGATTAAAGCGCATGCATCAGGAAAAAACACACTCATATGTAAAGGGCGTTGGGCATTCTTTGATAAAAGCAACGATTACGAAGTTTAATGATAAAAAAAAGGATTGATACGGATTTGACACTGCAAACAAAATCGGCAAAATTAAGATGAGCGGATACGTAGCATCGCAAAGCATTGCTCTGCGGCAATTCGACCATTTAACAAGCGTCTGCAATTCCGCTTTTCCAGATTCAGACATCGCACAGGGCATGAAACTTGGTAGCACAAAAGCGACCAATATCATATGCAATGTGATCCGAAAATGCATTGAGAAGAATTGATACAAATTTTGAAAAATAGAAAATTCAGCGTAATCATCGATGAAGGTACTGACATAGCAAGTCTGAAGACCCTAGCAGTTTGCGTCCGATTTTTTAACGAAAAAACTTACGCATCACGACTAAATTTTGGAGTTTGTTACAAATTTTCGACGGCAAAAATCCGGAAAATTCTCATACAGGAGCTACAGCTGAACGATTGTATGACGACCTTGTGAAATCGTTTGAAGAATCAGGGATTCCATTGACCAATATAATTGGCTTTGCGTGCGACAGTAGCAACGTCATGTTTGGACAGCACAACTCGGTAGCCTCAAGAATAAAAAACTTCAAGATGGCGTCGTAGTTATGAAGTGTATTTGTCACTCATACCTATGCGCAAGTGAGGCCTGTAAGGAGTTGCCGAAACACTGCGAAGATTTGGCAAGGAATATATACCTTCTTTAATCACAGCAGTAAGCGACAAGCTGCGCTTCAAGAGTTTCAAGAATTTTGCGAAGCTGAACCACATAAGTTACTAAGACCTGCTCAAACCCGTTTGCTGTCGCTTCTGCAGGTAATACCTTAATATTTTGACAACATTACATATACTAGAATCAGGGTTGCTAAAATTATAATGGGCAAACAATGCATCTTCCATTTTTTTTTTAAATGCGTAATGGAACTCGTGTCCATTATCCATTTTACAAAAGATGGGTAATGGAGTCTCGCCCCATTATCCATTTTTTGAAAAATGGGTTATGGAACTCGCCCCCATTATCGATTTTTCTGAAAAATGGGCATGCTCCATTATCCATTTTTTTAAAAATGGGTAATGGAGCTCGCCGTCATTATCCATTTTTCAAAAAATGAATAATGGAACTCGCCTACATTATCCTTTTTTCAAAAAATGGGTAATGGAATTCGCTTCCATTGTCCATTTTTCAAAAAATGGGGAATGGAGCTCGCCGTCATTATCCATTTTTCAAAAAATGAATAATGGAACTCGCCTACATTATCCTTTTTTCAAAAAATGGGTAATGGAATTCGCTTCCATTGTCCATTTTTCAAAAAATGGGGAATGGAGCTCGCCTCCATTATCCATTTTTAAAAACATGGGGAATGGAACTCGCCTCCATTATCCATTTCGTTAAAAAAAGGGCATCCTCCATTATTCATTTTTGAAGAATGTGGATGTTCCATTACCCATTTTTTGCTTCTATTATATATTATCCATTTTTAGGAAGATGCTTGTTAAACCACCATGGAAATAAAGTATATTCGAAAATATATTCAAGATGTATTATTTTTTTCTCAATATATTTCTCCGAAAAATTGTATATTACGGATATAAAAGATTGTATACTTGAAGAGTACACGCTGTAAAATACTTGTTCTTATATATTTTCTTATAAATCGTATATATATTTTCCATACGGTTTATATAATTTCGATGACATGTCTATAATATTGAAACATATATGCAAAAACATGTTAATATTATCTTCAAAATATATCGACTGTACATCGAAAAGTATAAATGACAAATATCATCATACAGAATTTATGTTTGCAAATTCGAAATCTTATGAAATGGCAATAGAAACTGTGTATTAAACTCAACAACTTATTGCCCTGAATACAAGAAATTTTTTGCTATTGTTGATTTTTGTAGCTCATATTTATGGGACTCGAAGGATTATGAAGATTGAATTAGGTTAAAATCGATTTAGCCATCGGAATTTTATGATGTGTTGAATCTATGGAAAATGTTAGTTGAACTGATTTTTTTATTCCTTTCACTTACAAAGTGTCCTCTGCGAGAAAACCAAGTAATTTCAGAATATGCTTTATCATAGAAGAAACTTTGTGAAAAGAAAAAAAAACCACATAACAAAGAAATGTAACAATTTTGATTCTCAGAGTACATTTTTGTTTCGAATAATAAACGGCGCTGAAAAAGATTTTTTGCGTATCATCGCGGTAAACATGTCTATGCTGAAATGAAATCTTATTTAATTTCCTTAAATTTTCTTGTCGCGCTCGCGGTGTGTCAGCGAGTTCGAGGAGTTCGGTACTGGACCGGGAGCGTTTAGGGAATGGGATCTGGGGTTGGATCGAGGATTCCTCAGATAGCCTCATTCACATGGTCTAACTGACCGTGAGGTATCTCATCATCGGAATTTTGGTGATGAGTGAAGCTACCTAATCGTATGTCGCGCGAACTGTACCGAGGTTTACGGCCACTCGACACACTTCGCGCGAAATCGATATCCACAATTATCAACAAAATTGGAGTTGAAGATAAATTTTGAGATATTTCCGAAAGGGTTTTTTTTTTATTAATGACGTTAATAAATTTTGAAGATATTCGTGTACGTAGCTAGGCGCTACCGTACACGGAGCTGACCGAGCTCACGGATATTATTTCCAAATTAGAAAACCGACTTTATGCCGTCTTTAAAACTATCGCACGATCCGTGTCGATGTTTACGGCCAATCAACACGAATCGCACGAGAGCTTATGCAACTCGACGGTGATGCGAGAAATGATTTTACACTATGAGCGAAAAGGGTTTTGATTTTTATTTAGAAAAGAGAATTTCGTGGAAGGAAGGGAAACAACGCGATTGCTCGCGTACTAGGCGTGAGGTGTTATACGCTGACCGAGCTACGGCCTGCCTATCGCGGATCTTCCGATTCGATTACTGTTTGTTAATTAATCGTTTTCTTATTCGCCTGTGCGACCAATTTCTTTAGTCGAAAGTTCTCCTAATTAAACGATGGTTGTTAATGAACTGGGCTTGTTCGAGGAATTTGTTTAATTAATGAGCTGGGCTTGCTCAAGGAAACGTGTCCGGAGCAATACCGTAACCAGTGGGGCTTTCGGCTAAGGAAAGGATGTGGACGCGTGTCGGTTGTACGAAAAACTGAATGCTGGGCCCTCGGTTCCCTCGCTTATATAGCCTCGTGGCCTTCTCGAATATTCTAGCACCTTCGCAATTATTCTCGTCGCTTCGACGTGTCGTCATTTCCGTGTTTACGCGCACGTCTGTTTGCGCATTGATCGCGATCGCGTATATTCGCTTGACCGCGAGATCGCGTTACGAATGTCGTTTACGACGCGTACCGGTAATCCCGATGTTTACGTTATCGTCTTGTGGAATCGTCGCGTCGGTACGGTGGTAATTTACGCAACGTTACAATGCATGAAAAATGATGTACTTACAACTCACAAAACAATGTGTTAGAGTCTACCACGCCTTATTTATAAGCTTCCAAAATTTTATTCTGAACTACTGAATAGCCGAGTGCATATTGCCGCAGACTGTAAGTCGCAAGGCACCGCGTTCGAATCTGCACCAATGTCAAAAATATTTTATCGTTTTTCAGCTATTCGCACACCATGTGGATCAACCTCTAAAACTTATCACGATATCTATCTGATTTTTCTTTTTTAATTAAATGGTAGTAATTTTTATGTATATGATAATATTATAACTATATTGAATATTATAAAAATATCTTGACAAGAGAAATCCACACTACAAAGTGTGGGTTTTTAAGGGCCTTTTCAGGGCTTACGCCACAGTAAACGGGAAAAAACGTAGGCATATTTCGTGATGTTTTTTCTCGGTAAATATACGCTTTATCGATTTAATTTGTTTAGGACCGAAGGAGGATACATTAAAGAATATTTAGGATTTTTTTCATTCAATTTTAGTGTTATTATCTAGTTTTTTTATCGGTCGGCATACATTTTTTTTAAGTTCTTTTACGGTATCCCCGATTTCAACTTCTTTTATCAGAAACAAACAATTCTAATTGTTTCTTCACAAACGATATATAACGCGGTCCTTGACGAGGAAACAAGAAAAAAATCGCAATATGGCGGCCATTTGAAAAAAGTCGATTTTTACCCATTTTTGAACACTTTATTTATTTTTAACTACTAGCCATGACCGCGCTTCGCGCGCGTAACCCCAATCTTTTTGATATTATCTTTTTTTACATTCACTCCTATATGCTATGAATCCCGAAATTTCGAAAATATAGCATATGGGAGTGATTTCGGATTTTCGAAATCTACTCCGATATGTTATGTGGGATCCTTTCGAAATCCACTTCTATATGCTATGAAAGCCAACAACTCGAGAATATAGCGTATGGGAGTGATTTATGATTTTCGTATTCAACTCCCGTGTGCTACATGAGGTTTGGGTCTTTTGGAATTAGTTAAGGAAACTCATTTCGAAATACGGAATTAGTACTATACGGAATAACAAGAAAAATAGTTAAGTTGCGGGGTAATTTGTTGATTAATCATTTTTATCTTCAATTTGTTAATGACAAATTAGAATTATAATTTCACAAAAACAATCTTTGCAGCACCTCCCATACACTTGATTTTTTTCAGATTTTTATCCCATCGAGAAGTGTTCGAAATTTTCTCTAAAACTCACGTTTGGGGGAACTGTACCGCAAGTACCTTACCTTACCTTACTACCTTAATTTGAGCCCTGACGTCGAAGCTTTCTCTCTCGGCATCTTATTATCGTGTGATTCTTTCTTTAATATACTGTTTTCTTACTGAACTACGATAAATACCAATATACCGTCTCACGCGCTATTCAACCTCATGATATGCCAAAATTAACTGTCAAACGGCACAACACGACCGAAGTTTCTCGTCGAACGACTCCAGCTTCAGACTTTTACAGCAGCTAATCAGGGAGCATTTCTTAACCGCAACAATATATATATCGAAAATGCGAGTTATTTTAGCCATGGATTTTTTGAAGAAGGATTTTTTTAAGTATGAAAACCGTCAAGGACTAAAAAATCTGTTGCAGTATATCGGTACAAATTTTCATAAAAATCCATCAAGCCTGTAACATGAGCTAGGCTCCGTACAATAATTTCCGGATTTGCGCACCTCCTTAAGAGGACCGGGTACTCAAACGGAAGGATTCGTGGACTCGAGTGTCTAGGAATTCTGGGTTGGTGTGTCAGAGACGTTTTTTTATATGAAACAATAATAATTTTTATTTATAAAATGACAAGCTCTCATGGGATTACACGTCTTTCTATTCCTTGAATCAACTTGTTTGATTTATTACCGTTCAAAATATTATGTCAATTGATAACAACATTTGTGAAAAACGATTATTCTGATGCTCGGATCTTATTTCTCTTTATCTAGAATGATTTAATTTCTTGAAGTCGGAATATTAAGTCGAAAGGATTTATTCGCGTGTGGACCGCACTACGCATGCGCGGGCAGCTTCTCGGTCGTCGCGAAGTCCAGCTGGCCGCTGTGCTCGGCTGTCTCGTTGTGACGTCACGGCGCGGCGATCGACGGTGAAAGCTCGCTCACCTCGCGATTTGCAATTGGTGTTAATTCGACAATTGGACTTTTTACCTTGAACTGTTGTTATAGTCGTCTTCAGGGGAAGTGAATTAAACCCTGGATGTGACTTTTTCGGGACCTTGGGGTTTTATTTTTCACCTTGACACTTATGACTTTTCTGTCCGGTCACTTCGGTCACTTTATCGATTCGTTCCGATCGTTGCACCGGTTGACACTTTGTAGATTATTACTCGCACCAGGTTTCACCTGACCATCTTCAATAACACCAATTGTTTATAAGTCTCGCTCGGCGCAGTTTTTTACAAGTTATTCTTCACTTCCTCAAAAATGTATAAGTCCAATCGGCACTGATTTTTATAAGTTCACTTTGCACGAAATGTTATGAGTGCGAATCGGCATAATTTTTTATAAGTCCAAATTGCCACAAAATTTCACAAGTCAAAGTGTCACAAATTTTATAAGTTCTCGGCACGAACATTTTCTAAGTCCACAGTATCACCAAATTTATAAGTCCGATTTTGGCACGAATTTTATAAGTCCGTTTCGGCACAAAATTTTATAAGTCCACAGTAGCACAAAAATTATAAGTCCTTTTTGGCACTATTTCACTTTAGTCACTTTTAACTCACTTTTACTTTTCACTTTTCACTACTAGTCCTAGAGAAGTAGTAAGGGGTGCACTATGGAGACCCCCCACTCCCATCCCCACTCCTATCCCCACTCCTCGGGCCCGGTCGGACCGCGCCCGGTCGGACCGCGCCCGGAGGTGCGTGTGATAGAGAGGGGGGACGGGAGCGTGTGCGGAAGTCTCCATAGTGCACTCCGGAAGAAATAAAAATTTTATTTAAGAATATTTTTTATTTAAAAAATATTTTTATATTTTATAATATTTATATTTATATTTTTTTTAAATCTTCTTCGCTGCTCCCGTTGAAGCCGCCTGTAAAAAAACAAAAAATTATTATGATATTATCATAACAAAAATTATTATATAACTTACCATCTATCTAGCGGGCTGATCTTCTTCTTCATTTTGCCCTCGATGCGCCCAGCGACGGTCGTCAAACACGGGGACGCGGAGTGGCTCCTGGCCGTCCCGTTCCCACACGACGTATTCCGAGGTGGGCGCCGGCGACTGCACGCTGACGTAATCAGCGTAGCGCAGTCGCCGGCGACGTCGATGCCTCCTCTCCTCTTCCTCTCCCGCGTATCTCGCGCGTTCTGAAAAATAAATAAAATAAATAAAATAAATAAAATAAATAAAATAAATAAAATAAATAAAATAAATAAAATAAATAAAATAAATAAAATAAATAAAATAAATAAAATAAATAAAATAAATAAAATAAATAAAATAAATAAAATAAATAAAATAAATAAAATAAATAAAATAAATAAAATAAATAAAATAAATAAAATAAATAAAATAAATAAAATAAATAAAATAAATAAAATAAATAAAATAAATAAAATAAATAAAATAAATAAAATAAATAAAATAAATAAAATAAATAAAATAAATAAAATAAATAAAATAAATAAAATAAATAAAATAAATAAAATAAATAAAATAAATAAAATAAATAAAATAAATAAAATAAATAAAATTAAATTAAAAAAAAAAAAAAAATTATAAAAGTTTCTCGAGGTGGATTCGAACCGCAGACTTCGCGGTCACTGGACTCGCCCGCTACTACGTATACCACGTGCTGCTTGAAAAGCGTGGCACGAACACGGATTGAAAAAGATGCGCCGATAAATTAAATAAATTAAATAAATTAAATAAATTAAATAAATTAAATAAATTAAATAAATTAAATAAATTAAATAAATTAAATAAATTAAATAAATTAAATAAATTAAATAAATTAAATAAATTAAATAAATTAAATAAATTAAATAAATTAAATAAAACTTACGGATATTATTCCGGGGTGGACGTGGGGGCTGTTCCTCCTCGGGTTCACCCTCCGGAGGTCCCGAAAGGGGTACACCCGTCATTTCGTCGACCGTGGGGTGGATGTAACACATTTTTTTTTAACGCGCACTGGTTGTTTCACGTCCGAGGTTTTGCAGTATACTGACGGCTGTACGTGCGAGATCGCAGCCGCCGCCCAGTCTCGTGCAGAATCAACAAAATCTCGAGAACTGTTGCAGGCACGTGCACACACACATGAGCGTATCTGTCGCCGCTGTACAGTCGCTACAATTATTTTTATTTTAGCGCAGGCACGTACACACACAAGCGCATCTGTCATTGCTGTACAGACGCTACAATTATTTTTATTTATTTATTTTATTTATTTTATTTATTTTATTTATTTTATTTATTTTATTTATTTTATTTATTTTATTTATTTTATTTAATTTATTTTATTTATTTTATTTATTTTATTTATTTTATTTATTTTATTTATTTTATTTATTTTATTTATTTTATTTATTTTATTATCCCGCACTCCTGTTTCACAGCGATTTAATAAGATCGCTTAATAACACTCAAAATCGCTAAGATACGACGGCGGGCACCGCTCTCTTCCAGATCTTCGTTTTCCGATCAGAGAGTCGCCTGTTTTTTGTCCGGCTGTTGCTGGCTTACGACCAGGGGGGTGCCTCATATATCGTATACGACCAGGGAGGTGCACAAAATCACCAAGATACGACGGTGTGCGCCGCTCTCTTCCAGATCTTCTTCGTTTTCCGATCAGGGAGCCTGATTTTTTTTTGTCTGTTGCTGGCTTACGACCAGGGGGGTGCCTCATATATCGTATTCGGTGTACAAACCACATGTCGTAGCAAACAGGAGTAATCGGTAGAAACACCATTCGATCCGGAGGTGGCGGCAGAAAATCAGCCTTTTGGAGACGGCACCGCTGCGTCTCCAATTTGATAGCCGATAAATGGTGACCGGGGGTATGCGCCACGTCTTTCTCCTTCTCTCGAGGGTCTTGTTCCTCTTCTGCTATTTCCAGCTCTTCCTTCACGATGCTCAGATCAATTCCGTACTCCATTTTTGCTTAACACTTCACTTAACTTCTTTGACTTCTATAACTGGGACGGTCTCAAGACGAACTGAATATTAAAGACATGCTCGCGAGGAAGATCCGTCTAATTGTCGAGCGTCAGCACTATTGTAGGCGTTCCTCGAGGCCCATGGTCAGGCGCGTGGTCGACGAAAAAAATTATTATTTTAACTTCACTTACAATATTTAATAGAATTATAAATGAACTATTATTTTATCTTCACTTACAATATTTAATAGAATTATAAAAGAACTATTATTTTAACTTCACTTGAAATATTTAATATACGGAAATTAAATAACGATGAGTCGCTCGTTGTATTGTATGGGGGCGAGCTCGGCGGCACGTGCCCTGAGCGCGAGCCGCTCACCCCTCTGAACGCGCGGGGGACATGCATGCTGTGAGCGCGGCGGCACGCGCCACGGAGTCGCACGCCGCGAGTCTGTCAATGTATCGTCAGCAATATTCCAGGTGTTCTCCTGACTCACTGTCGAACGTGATGGAATGCATGTCGCATTGACCATGAACGAATTCGGAGAACAGAATGATGCAATTTTATCGGTCGTGAAATAAAGATCATTTAGGCTAAATAAATGTTTCGTTTTAATTTAGTACAATATTTTTCAGTTTAATTCGCTGATTCTCCGAGCGAAATATACGCGAGAAATTGCATCTACTCTCACGTGATTGATGTTTTGTTCCGTCTATAATTTATCACTGAAGATTTTTTTTTCATCGGCAACGTCAAAGAATTTTTTCACGCGGCAGAAATTTTTCTTATCGAACGCCCAAGAATTTTTTTTCATCGAATGTCAGTTTTTCGATTTTTTAATAACCGAACACTTTTCCGATTTTTCATCACCGACAATTTTCTCATGAGAGGATTTGTTTTCATCGACGAACGTTATCTCATCAAAGAATTTTTTTCATCAAAGATTTTTTCTCATCAAAGAATTTTTCTCATCAAAGAATTTTTCTCATCAAAGAATTTTTCTCATCAAAGAATTTTTCTCATCAAAGAATTTTTCTCGTCAAAGAATTTTTCTCGTCAAAGAATTTTTCTCGGCACAGAATTTTTCTCGTCAACGAATTTTTCTCAGAAACCATTTTTCTAGTTAAAGAATTTTTCTCATCAAAGAATTTTTCTCATCAAAGAATTTTTCTCATCAAAGAATTTTTCTCATCAAAGAATTTTTCTCATCAAAGAATTTTTCTCATCAAAGAATTTTTCTCATCAAAGAATTTTTCTCATCAAAGAATTTTTCTCATCAAAGAATTTTTCTCATCAAAGAATTTTTCTCATCAAAGAATTTTTCTCATCAAAGAATTTTTCTCATCAAAGAATTTTTCTCATCAAAGAATTTTTCTCGTCAAAGAATTTTTCTCGTCAAAGAATTTTTCTCGGCGCAGAATTTTTCTCGTCAAAGAATTTTTCTCGTCAAAGAATTTTTCTCGTCAACGAATTTTTCTCAGAAACCATTTTTCTAGTTAAAGAATTTTTCTCAGAAACCATTTTTCTAGTTAAAGAATTTTTCTCATCAAAGAATTTTTCTCATCAAAGAATTTTTCTCATCAAGCTATTTTTCTCATCAAGCTATTTTTCTCATCAAGCTATTTTTCTCATCAAGCTATTTTTCTCATCAAGCTATTTTTCTCATCAAGCTATTTTTCTCATCAAACTATTTTTCTCATCAAACTATTTTTCTCACCAAACTATTTTTCTCATCAAACTATTTTTCTCATCAAACTATTTTTCTCATCAAACTATTTTTCTCGTCAAACTATTTTTCTCATCAAACTATTTTTCTCATCAAACTATTTTTCTCATCAAACTATTTTTCTCATCAAACTATTTTTCTCATCAAACTATTTTTCTCATCAAACTATTTTTCTCATCAAACTATTTCTCTCATCGTTCGTTTGTTTGTTTTGCATAGAATAATCTTTTGGATAGAATAATTTTTGGATAGAATAATTTTTGGATAGAATAATTTTTGGATAGAATAATTTTTGGATAGAATAATTTTTGGATAGAATAATTTTTGGATAGAATAATTTTTGGATAGAATAATTTTTGGATAGAATAATTTTTGGATAGAATAATTTTTGGATAGAATAATTTTTGGATAGAATAATTTTTGGATAGAATAATTTTTGGATAGAATAATTTTTGGATAGAATAATTTTTGGATAGAATAATTTTTGGATAGAATAATTTTTGGATAGAATAATTTTTGGATAGAATAATTTTTGGATAGAATAATTTTTGGATAGAATAATTTTTGGATAGAATAATTTTTGGATAGAATAATTTTTGGATAGAATAATTTTTGGATAGAATAATTTTTGGATAGAATAATTTTTGGATAGAATAATTTTTGGATAGAATAATTTTTGGATAGAATAATTTTTGGATAGAATAATTTTTGGATAGAATAATTTTTGGATAGAATAATTTTTGGATAGAATAATTTTTGGATAGAATAATTTTTGGATAGAATAATTTTTGGATAGAATAATTTTTGGATAGAATAATTTTTTGGATAGAATAATTTTTTGGATAGAATAATTTTTTGGATAGAATAATTTTTTGGATAGAATAATTTTTTGGATAGAATAATTTTTTGGATAGAATAATTTTTTGGATAGAATAATTTTTTGGATAGAATAATTTTTTGGATAGAATAATTTTTTTGGATAGAATAATTTTTTGGATAGAATAATTTTTTGGATAGAATAATTTTTGGATAGAATAATTTTTTGGATAGAATAATTTTTTGGATAGAATAATTTTTGGATAGAATCATTTTTTGGATAGAATAATTTTTTGCATCAAAGAATTTTTTGCATCAAAGAATTTTTTGCATCAAAGAATTTTTGACACTTTTATTAAGGTAGTTATCGTGCGATAACGATTTTCTTACGAAATCATTAAAACTTTACGAATTTGTTATTCAATGCGTCATGAAAACATGTAAATTTTAAAAAAATGATTGACCATCTAGAACGCAAGTTTTTGGGATTTTCGAAAAAGTCCTTATGCACGGCGTTTCCTATCTATCGTGCAAATTTGATTA
Organism: Ichneumon xanthorius; assembly: GCA_917499995.1. NCBI lineage: Eukaryota > Metazoa > Arthropoda > Insecta > Hymenoptera > Ichneumonidae > Ichneumon > Ichneumon xanthorius. The sequence goes on from CAKJTD010000108.1 coordinate 124,491, forward strand.
CTTTCTCAATCACCGTAAATAATTCCTTCTTACCATTTCACAAATTTTTTGTACATTAGTTGGATGTTTAACGATCCTTCTCGAAAAATTGTAAGGCAATTCACCATCTAGTTACGGAGATAAAAAATAGTAAAGATTGTTTTATATTGCTCCTGACGCTGGTACGACGCGCAGCACGGGGCAGCCCCTCGCCGCGCACACCATGCGACCTATCCCCTCCACACGAATTTCCCCCTATCGCGCGATAACTACCTTAAGCACTTTATGCATCCGATCGGACATAGCTAGGTTGGCCGAGCGGTCTAAGGCGCTAGACTTAAGTTCTGGTTCCCGTATGGGAGCGTGGGTTCGAACCCCACACCTGGCATATTTTTTGCAACAACGACCGACCTGTCCTGAAATTCATAAAAATTCAATCCACACTTCGTACCGAGGTCACTCCACACTTCGTCCCGACGTGGGCCTGTCCTCGTAACGGATGGTGACCATCCGTGTACACGTGTGTCTTCGCAAATGTCACTGATTTACCCTCGATCAATAGACCGTCGTTCGTTCGTTCGTTCGTTCGTTCGTTCGTTCGTTCGTTCGTTCGTTCGTTCGTTCGTTCGTTCGTTCGTTCGTTCGTTCGTTCGTTCGTTCGTTCGTTCGTTCGTTCGTTCGTTCGTTCGTTCGTTCGTTCGTTCGTTCGTTCGTTCGTTCGTTCGTTCGTTCGTTCGTTCGTTCGTTCGTTCGTTCGTTCGTTCGTTCGTTCGTTCGTTCGTTCGTTCGTTCGTTCGTTCGTTCGTTCGTTCGTTCGTTCGTTCGTTCGTTCGTTCGTTCGTTCGTTCGTTCGTTCGTTCGTTCGTTCGTTCGTTCGTTCGTTCGTTCGTTCGTTCGTTCGTTCGTTCGTTCGTTCGTTCGTTCGTTCGTTCGTTCGTTCGTTCGTTCGTTCGTTCGTTCGTTCGTTCGTTCGTTCGTTCGTTCGTTCGTTCGTTCGTTCGTTCGTTCGTTCGTTCGTTCGTTCGTTCGTTCGTTCGTTCGTTCGTTCGTTCGTTCGTTCGTTCGTTCGTTCGTTCGTTCGTTCGTTCGTTCGTTCGTTCGTTCGTTCGTTCGTTCGTTCGTTCGTTCGTTCGTTCGTTCGTTCGTTCGTTCGTTCGTTCGTTCGTTCGTTCGTTCGTTCGTTCGTTCGTTCGTTCGTTCGTTCGTTCGTTCGTTCGTTCGTTCGTTCGTTCGTTCGTTCGTTCGTTCGTTCGTTCGTTCGTTCGTTCGTTCGTTCGTTCGTTCGTTCGTTCGTTCGTTCGTTCGTTCGTTCGTTCGTTCGTTCGTTCGTTCGTTCGTTCGTTCGTTCGTTCGTTCGTTCGTTCGTTCGTTCGTTCGTTCGTTCGTTCGTTCGTTCGTTCGTTCGTTCGTTCGTTCGTTCGTTCGTTCGTTCGTTCGTTCGTTCGTTCGTTCGTTCGTTCGTTCGTTCGTTCGTTCGTTCGTTCGTTCGTTCGTTCGTTCGTTCGTTCGTTCGTTCGTTCGTTCGTTCGTTCGTTCGTTCGTTCGTTCGTTCGTTCGTTCGTTCGTTCGTTCGTTCGTTCGTTCGTTCGTTCGTTCGTTCGTTCGTTCGTTCGTTCGTTCGTTCGTTCGTTCGTTCGTTCGTTCGTTCGTTCGTTCGTTCGTTCGTTCGTTCGTTCGTTCGTTCGTTCGTTCGTTCGTTCGTTCGTTCGTTCGTTCGTTCGTTCGTTCGTTCGTTCGTTCGTTCGTTCGTTCGTTCGTTCGTTCGTTCGTTCGTTCGTTCGTTCGTTCGTTCGTTCGTTCGTTCGTTCGTTCGTTCGTTCGTTCGTTCGTTCGTTCGTTCGTTCGTTCGTTCGTTCGTTCGTTCGTTCGTTCGTTCGTTCGTTCGTTCGTTCGTTCGTTCGTTCGTTCGTTCGTTCGTTCGTTCGTTCGTTCGTTCGTTCGTTCGTTCGTTCGTTCGTTCGTTCGTTCGTTCGTTCGTTCGTTCGTTCGTTCGTTCGTTCGTTCGTTCGTTCGTTCGTTCGTTCGTTCGTTCGTTCGTTCGTTCGTTCGTTCGTTCGTTCGTTCGTTCGTTCGTTCGTTCGTTCGTTCGTTCGTTCGTTCGTTCGTTCGTTCGTTCGTTCGTTCGTTCGTTCGTTCGTTCGTTCGTTCGTTCGTTCGTTCGTTCGTTCGTTCGTTCGTTCGTTCGTTCGTTCGTTCGTTCGTTCGTTCGTTCGTTCGTTCGTTCGTTCGTTCGTTCGTTCGTTCGTTCGTTCGTTCGTTCGTTCGTTCGTTCGTTCGTTCGTTCGTTCGTTCGTTCGTTCGTTCGTTCGTTCGTTCGTTCGTTCGTTCGTTCGTTCGTTCGTTCGTTCGTTCGTTCGTTCGTTCGTTCGTTCGTTCGTTCGTTCGTTCGTTCGTTCGTTCGTTCGTTCGTTCGTTCGTTCGTTCGTTCGTTCGTTCGTTCGTTCGTTCGTTCGTTCGTTCGTTCGTTCGTTCGTTCGTTCGTTCGTTCGTTCGTTCGTTCGTTCGTTCGTTCGTTCGTTCGTTCGTTCGTTCGTTCGTTCGTTCGTTCGTTCGTTCGTTCGTTCGTTCGTTCGTTCGTTCGTTCGTTCGTTCGTTCGTTCGTTCGTTCGTTCGTTCGTTCGTTCGTTCGTTCGTTCGTTCGTTCGTTCGTTCGTTCGTTCGTTCGTTCGTTCGTTCGTTCGTTCGTTCGTTCGTTCGTTCGTTCGTTCGTTCGTTCGTTCGTTCGTTCGTTCGTTCGTTCGTTCGTTCGTTCGTTCGTTCGTTCGTTCGTTCGTTCGTTCGTTCGTTCGTTCGTTCGTTCGTTCGTTCGTTCGTTCGTTCGTTCGTTCGTTCGTTCGTTCGTTCGTTCGTTCGTTCGTTCGTTCGTTCGTTCGTTCGTTCGTTCGTTCGTTCGTTCGTTCGTTCGTTCGTTCGTTCGTTCGTTCGTTCGTTCGTTCGTTCGTTCGTTCGTTCGTTCGTTCGTTCGTTCGTTCGTTCGTTCGTTCGTTCGTTCGTTCGTTCGTTCGTTCGTTCGTTCGTTCGTTCGTTCGTTCGTTCGTTCGTTCGTTCGTTCGTTCGTTCGTTCGTTCGTTCGTTCGTTCGTTCGTTCGTTCGTTCGTTCGTTCGTTCGTTCGTTCGTTCGTTCGTTCGTTCGTTCGTTCGTTCGTTCGTTCGTTCGTTCGTTCGTTCGTTCGTTCGTTCGTTCGTTCGTTCGTTCGTTCGTTCGTTCGTTCGTTCGTTCGTTCGTTCGTTCGTTCGTTCGTTCGTTCGTTCGTTCGTTCGTTCGTTCGTTCGTTCGTTCGTTCGTTCGTTCGTTCGTTCGTTCGTTCGTTCGTTCGTTCGTTCGTTCGTTCGTTCGTTCGTTCGTTCGTTCGTTCGTTCGTTCGTTCGTTCGTTCGTTCGTTCGTTCGTTCGTTCGTTCGTTCGTTCGTTCGTTCGTTCGTTCGTTCGTTCGTTCGTTCGTTCGTTCGTTCGTTCGTTCGTTCGTTCGTTCGTTCGTTCGTTCGTTCGTTCGTTCGTTCGTTCGTTCGTTCGTTCGTTCGTTCGTTCGTTCGTTCGTTCGTTCGTTCGTTCGTTCGTTCGTTCGTTCGTTCGTTCGTTCGTTCGTTCGTTCGTTCGTTCGTTCGTTCGTTCGTTCGTTCGTTCGTTCGTTCGTTCGTTCGTTCGTTCGTTCGTTCGTTCGTTCGTTCGTTCGTTCGTTCGTTCGTTCGTTCGTTCGTTCGTTCGTTCGTTCGTTCGTTCGTTCGTTCGTTCGTTCGTTCGTTCGTTCGTTCGTTCGTTCGTTCGTTCGTTCGTTCGTTCGTTCGTTCGTTCGTTCGTTCGTTCGTTCGTTCGTTCGTTCGTTCGTTCGTTCGTTCGTTCGTTCGTTCGTTCGTTCGTTCGTTCGTTCGTTCGTTCGTTCGTTCGTTCGTTCGTTCGTTCGTTCGTTCGTTCGTTCGTTCGTTCGTTCGTTCGTTCGTTCGTTCGTTCGTTCGTTCGTTCGTTCGTTCGTTCGTTCGTTCGTTCGTTCGTTCGTTCGTTCGTTCGTTCGTTCGTTCGTTCGTTCGTTCGTTCGTTCGTTCGTTCGTTCGTTCGTTCGTTCGTTCGTTCGTTCGTTCGTTCGTTCGTTCGTTCGTTCGTTCGTTCGTTCGTTCGTTCGTTCGTTCGTTCGTTCGTTCGTTCGTTCGTTCGTTCGTTCGTTCGTTCGTTCGTTCGTTCGTTCGTTCGTTCGTTCGTTCGTTCGTTCGTTCGTTCGTTCGTTCGTTCGTTCGTTTTATTCTATCCAAAAAATTATTCTATCAAAAAATTATTCTATCAAAAAATTATTCTATCAAAAAATTATTCTATCAAAAAATTATTATATGCAAAACAAACGAACGAACGGACGGACAGCTCTCTCCAAATCTACGGCCAAGTATCCAATGACTCGTGCGGAAGTTAAAGCAGTATCACTGCATGCGGGCGTTCACGGTGACACTCTGGATAATATCATACCAGGACAACAGCCTAAGCGTATAATTATCGGATTTGTCGATAATAGAGCCTTTAATGGTGATCACACGCTGAACACCTTTAACTTTCAAAATTATAAAATAAATGATCTTTCTTTGTGCTGACGGCGTGCAGATACCGTCAAAGCCTCTGCAGCCCGACTTTGGTGCGAGAGAGCAATACGTGGATGCATATCACACATTATTCTCCGGCACGGGTATTCACTTTCTCAACCAGGGTAATTGTATTTCACGTACGGATTACCCTAATGGCTATTGTCTATTCGCATTTGATCTAACCCCGATCTTTCGGCAAATAGTAATTGGAACCATTGGATGGATCGGCAACTCATTGGAATTTGGTGAAACACGGCAGCGTCAGAATAGAAGTCCGTTTCGAAGAAGCTCTAAACTCAACGGTTAACAAAATTGCTGCAGAAGTTGATCGAATATTCACGAGAGGCTCCGACAAAGCATCGTACCTGACAAATTTGACAGGATGCTTTATCATAAATTTGGAAGAAGACGACGAGGCACCGTCATTCCATAACCTACCGACGGGTAATACTCGCTGCATATATCACGGACTCTTGCGCAAAAACCACACATACAAGTGCGCTCTAGACAAGGTGACAAGGATCAAAGTGTGGCTCTGCCATAGTGATCGCTTCGACTCTTTGTGGAAATATCGTACGACTACTAGCTGCAGGGTCGGTTCGCAGAGTGCGCCAACGAAGACAAAAAACCCTCGGCTGGTGCTGCCCGTTGTTATGAACAGCCTTCAAATTCTGCAGTCTCTCCGGAACATAAAGGATCATACAGTAGGCGTATACCCTTGCAGATCACATACCGAGGGTGTGGACGAAACCGACAGCCATCGTTGTTAATACTGATGGACACAAATTACCAGGGCCCACTGGGTCGCCATGTACATCGATGGAAATGGACATATTTTTCCGTCTTCTACCTACTCTGTATTGCATACATCCCAAAGCCACGTGCGGATAGCAATCTTTCGAGCTGATGATAGCAGATATTATGTTTCTCGGCGGACGTGAAAGAATGCAAGCAATAAACAGGGTAAGTAAAGCTGCTGGGGAGCCATGAGTCACGAGCGGTCTGCAGCGTTAGCAGAAGGCCCATCATAACTGCGCGGGCTCTCTCACGAATAGTTATCAATCGCGATCGAGTTGTGTCAGAGGTGAGAAGTAAAAAAAAGCCGTATTCATACTACAATCTTGAAGACTCTTCTCCATTGAAGTCGATGCCAAGGAAACGACTCGAGTTAAAAGCACGCATAGAAAGGCACTTACGCGATATTGCGAAATTAAAATCGTTGATACGTACAAGAACAGAGTTTCGGCGAGTGATACGACAACTGGAAGAACTCAGTCTCCACTATGGATCTCACAAAAGTCAACAAAGTGGGCATGCTTTCGGCGTTCCTGCCGATTAAAAAACTATCCGAGCTGTCTCTCGAAAGGGACTATGGCGTCACCGACATAAGAAGTGTGAAGACAACATTCGGCGCACGGTTCACCATTGATATCGAAGAGACGTTTACCTGCTACCTACCTACAAGATTCGTTAAGGTTTTCGAGGAAGACGTCGATCTCTTGCAGCAAATGATAACGGCTGCTCATAACAAGAATCTGCTCATGCGATACTATGGAACACGCTATAATAATCTGGAGTTCAAATCCGCCAGTCAATCCGAGGGCTGATAGTCATTGGAAGTATAATGAGGTGTGAAGAGGTGTGGTCGTTGCTGCTGCCTGGTTCGTTCGACTTGGATAATTCAGCAGCATGTGTGTGGCTAGGACTTGATATCCATAAAAATGGTCAACTACAGCCTGTAATCAAGTTCATGAGCATTTTCGGCGAACGGTTATCTATGGACAAGGATTCGTGGGTTGATTTCCAAAAACATTTCACCACCATTGCAACGTACCTCCAGGGAGAAGAAGAAGAATCCCTTCCCAACAATCATAATATCTCCGAGAATATTTTGGAGTATGAAGAATATTATAATCAACCGTCTGTAGTTATTCAAAGTTCCATTAAAATTGACAGTAATTCTGTGCAACGCTCGAAACCATTATTCCGCTTTGTAAAAAGACGTTTCATTAAATTAACAATGTTGCAGACCCCAATAAATAATTATTTATCGTGGCTTTGCCGTGTTTGCAGCGAAGCAGAAGCGTGCAAGGCCTTGCTTATTACCACAATAGCGACGAAAGTTTCGAATTTTACGACTCAATGTGTGCGTCGTAATATTCGAACGAAGCGTAAAAACATACGCGAGACTGTTAGCCAGAAAGTAAAAATGTCGGGTCCCCTCTGTGGGCTATCAGCAAGTGCTAAAGTCATAGTAATCAATGAACTATTGACACGTCACCAAGATCATGTAGTTAAAAATGTTATCGCTCTTGGATCATGTACAAAGAAATAAAAACATGTTATCGATAAAAAAATTTTTTACATCCAGCAAAAGCCCCCCCCCCACCCCTGCATTCCCATAATTACATCATCAGCAATGTCGATTTCCATCATTCCGTTTTCCACCGCCGCCGGAGGCAGTAGAAGTGTTACCTTCACGAGTTCCCCTTCGAAATTATCGTTAAATCATAAAGCGAAATATTCAGTACAGATTTTTGCCGAAAGTGGCGGCTGTTGGTTCGGTGGATAAACCGCGACGTCGTTTTGTGTGGGTCGTCGCGCCTCCTTATTCTTAGAACTATTCTTAGAACTTGTCGTTAATCCATAAAACGAATTATGACAAGCTCCGCGGTGACGCGATCATTCCCCCACTCAAGCATGTTAAAATACTGTTGACGAATGCTATTCTGTTACAAGGGGTTCGACACAGCTCAGTCTTCTGCCGCCTGTTGAGACCGTAAAACGTGTTCAGGTTTCAGCGACAATATGCGCTGTCCACATCGAGTGTTTGATGTACCCAGTACAGATCTGGTGTTTGATATTCTGTATTTAAAAGATAAGCATGGGGAATTATTGCCGAAAGAGGTGGCGGTGGGCTCGCTGAATAAACCACAACGTCGAATGTTGTGGGTTGTCGCTCCGCCTTACGATGTCTACGAACTACCGCCGCCAATACAAAACAGAAATAATTGGGTGACTAGGTACAGTCATGGTATACACTGGGACCAGGACGGTATCGCGCTCGCTGAACTGTACCAGGAATTACGTGAAATTGTGGACAGTGTTGGTGCTCAATCTCGACTATACGCAATGGGTGAGCAGACTGTAAAAATTTTAGAAAAAGTCACAGGACACAAAATCATAAACCTGCTGCTCGAACTCGAAGATTGTCCATCACTCGATGCTCCGACGCCGAAGACAGCAAAAGTGTGCTCGTGGCATTGTTTCCTACAGACGGAGTCCCGAGGCGCTCAGTGCGCTCTACGGAACGTTAAAAAACTCCAACATTACCTTAACGTCTTAAATTTTGGGAAAAAATAATATCGGTGTACCCATCACTGTGCCCTAAAGTTACACCTGTCACGCAGTTATTGACAATCCCCCCAGTCCTTGGCCACCCCAATTATTGGCCACAATTCTGTACAATTGTAAACAATAAAAATAAAAAAATAAATATTATTATTTTTATAATTTCGGTTATGAAAATAATAATAACCAGGGGTGCACTATGACGACACTTCGCGCTCCCATCCCCACCTCTCTATCACACACACACCTCCGGGCGCGGTCCGACCGGGCGCGGTCCGACCGGGCCCGAGGAGTGGGGATAGGAGTGGGGATGGGAGTGGGGGGTCTCCATAGTGCACCCCTTACTACTTAGAGAGTTGTCCGCTGGTAATGTAGATCGTTCCCACTCCGTCGGTTTGGCAGAATTCTGGCGGAATCGTGTCTGCGTGCGGCCGCCCGATTATTAATTTTCTTATTGGTTGGAAACATTGTTCTGCCTCTACCCTCCAATCCCGGGTCGGTACGATAGTGACGATCTTCCGGTGTTATCCGTCGAGCTAATAATGTGCTCGGTCGGTGCCGTGTGCAACGGGAGTGTCGTCATATCTGTCCAATCAGCGAGGCCGATTTTCCCTCGCTTTCGCCTTTCTCCGACCTTGAGTGTGCTTTCGCCCCCAGCCCGCTCGGCAGCGCCGCTGTGCTTCCGAATCCTTGCTGGTGTTGGCGATTGCGTGTGCGCGTCGCTCGGCATCGATGGAGCCGCCGCTCAATCCCGTCGGATGGCGCCACTTGGCTCTCCGCGGGCTTGTCCCACGGCTGCTCTGTAGCTCTCCTGGTTGATCGGGTCTCCCGGGCTCTCGCGGTGTGACGTCACCGGGGCCACACGGGAGATTTTATTATGTAGGGGAGTTACAAGCCATTTATGAGATATCAGGGACACCGATCTTGAACATCACGTATTGATAAAAACGCATTCAAAGTTCAGCCGCGCTGAAAAAATGGATAATGGGGGCGAGTTCCAATACCCATTTTTTGAAAAATGGAAAATGGAGACGAGTTCCATTTCTCATTTCTTTTTAAATGGATAATGGGGCCAGATTCAGTACCCATTTTTCAAAAAATGGATAATGGGACGTAATCTATTACCCATTTTTTGAAAAATGGATAATGGAGGAAAGTTTCATCACCCATTTTCAAAAAATGGATAATGTAGGATGCCCATTTTTCAGAAAAATGGATAATGGAGCCGAGTCCCATTACTCATTTTTATAAAAATGGATAATGAAATCCATAATCCATTACTCAACAAATGCATTATTCGCAACTCTGCGCTGAAGGTTCCTGTTATTAAGCACGCGTTGTACAGGTTGAGGAATATCTCAGGCCTCAGGTTACCCATCAGCCGGATAATCTCTCACGGTACTCCGTCTGTTCCCGGTGCCTTTCTAGTCTTCATCGCGTTGGATGCTCTAGTGAGCTCCTCCGCGGTGAAGATAGGGGCTGCCGGTGCCTCCGTGCCGTCTGTCTCGTCCGTGCGTATCGGGTATGTCGGAAAAAGTCCGTCGACGATCCGTCGTGCGGTTTCGGCGTCTTTGAGTTCCGGCGGGATTCGTCCCCCTAGTTTGCCGGTCACAATCTTGTAGCCGGTTCCCCAGGGATCACGATCCACCTCCTCGCAGAGCTTCTTCCAGCATCGCGTCTTGCTGTCTCTGATGGCTTTCGTCAGAGTCTTCCGAGCTGTCTTGTAGGCGGCTTGGAGGTTTTCCCTTTCGGGTCTTCCGCCAGCCCTTGTGACTCGTCGTCCATTTGCCAGGCAGATTCTTCGCAGTTCGGCAATTTCGTCCGTCCACCAGTACTGCGGTTGTTTGTTTCGTCCGTTTCGTATTATTATTATTATTATTATTATTATTATTATTATTATTATTATTATTATTATTATTATTATTATTATTATTATTATTATTATTATTATTATTATTATTATTAGCGATTGTGCGCTTCGCGCCCGAACGCTAGGTTACTTTAGTTTAATTTAATTTAATTATTGGTTCCATCTAAATCCTCCATACTGAGGAAACAAATGGAGACGTTTATATCTCCATCGGAATGTCCTCCGTCTCCTACATATGTCCACTCGGAACATTTATTATGTTACTTCTTTTATTGTTTCGACAAAATATTTATATTAACTGTTCTCGGATGTAACTGCCCATGGTACATCCAAGTATTAATCACGACCTAACTACACTATCCTGGTATTTTTTACATGCATGTTCGCCGAATGTATATCCACCGGAAAAGAAATTATTTTCACGCAATAGGACATGCCCTACTTCGTACGAGATATTGAAAGCAAAGCTTATTGAACAATAAGTTTTGCCTTGCAAAAGAGAGAAGAGAATCAAAAACACGGAAAGATCTGCAGAATAAACGAATAAGAGCTGGTTAAGGATACTTCACACGTACATTTTCAGCCAAAAGTGAGATTCAATGAACATTTGATCACTTCCTAATGGTATAAAATTCTAAAAAAAATCAACTGTATTAATAGTGCCAACAACATTAATTATTTTGCATAGTAATAATGTCAAAAAGTTATTAACAAATTGCTAAAAAAATCATTCAAAAAATAATCAGTAAACCTTTTTTTCGCTTTTTTAATGAATTCATTAATTTTCTAGAAACCACGTGAATTTTTTTTTATTTCTAACATTTTTGAATTTTTAGTTTTTGAAATTTTTTTAAGGCCATAACTACCGAATGGTTGGCGCAATGGCCTCGAAACTTTTTGTGTGTACTGTATAATCGAGATACGGAAACATAATGTCCGAAATTCGTGACTCTACATCGATTTGTCAAAAGTAAAAAATAAAAAAAACAAAAATTGGAATGTTAGAAAATTGTGAAAACATTCGTATAAATTCTAAAAAATCAAGGAATAAATTTAAAATGAAAAAATCGAAAGTTGTCAATTTTTTTTAAACAATTTATTTTTCTAATCATTTGTTAACAACTTTTGGCATTATTATTATTATGCCAAATCAAAAGTCTTGACATAGTACGGCCGACTTTTTTTCAGATTTTTGGCATGTCGGAAAGTACTAAAATTTTGATCGAATTAAGGGGGGATTGTCTTTTTTATTCGCAAAATTTACCGCTTTTTGGGAATTTTTTTGTGAAGAAAGTATACAACGGAAACTTGTGAAACTTGGCATATAGTTTTATTGATCTGTTTACTACATACAAAAAAAATTTTTAAACAATTTCATCAAGAAATCCGCCTCTCACCCCCCTCGACGAGCGATGGTCCTTTTTTGATGGTGTGCACGATTACAGCCTTCACGTTCATCCTGCAACAAAAACCCAAAAGCATTTTACTTTAGACACATATAGCTATCGTTTGATGAAGGGAAAAAAATTGAAAAAAAAATTGACGATTTGGTGACGTTTTGAACTTGAAGTATCGATTTTTCGAAAAAAATTGATCGATTTTTTGTTATAAATAAAAAACTATTAAACGTATTGCTTTTTTGCTTCATCAAACGATAAAAGGATGTCAGCTGAGCATTCTGTCCAAATTTGAAGGCAATCGGTTGAATAGTTTTTGAGAAATCGTGCAAACCAGTTGTGAAAAAGCTGTTTCGAGAAAAACGCGTTTAAAGTTGTGAGTACAGTTTATGGGACATATCGAGTACTTACAGTATTTTTAATCTAATCTGCTATGCCAGGGCCATACAGGATGCTTTCCTCGGCTTCGAACAACTCATTCAGTGAAGCAGTTTCGCTTCTGCGTCTTGTTCGAGCCTCTTTCGTTGCTTCGAGGCTGCGTCTCGTTGACCTCTCTATCCGCTGCTTGTCTCGCGCATCGGCGAATATTGATGCTTGCTGGCCAACGACGATTACAATCGTCGTCATTGTTTTAAGGATTGCTGTAAAGCCTTCGTTAAAAATCCCTGCGGCCAAATAAGCCGCGATGTCGATCGTTTTCGCGCCACAGTGAAGGTGTTTAGGTGCGAATCGCCAAACGGTTGCGTTGAAGCTTTCGTTGTTGTTTTGATATCGCCACCTAAACACCTTTCCAGCAAGTCTCTCGATGACAAATCAATGTAAATCGGCTTAATAGCATTCGCGACGTCTTCATGCAGTGGAGCTTCGTGATCAAATTCGTCCAGAGTTTTTTCGGCTTCGGCAATGCGCCATTTGCACCAGCTTTGTGACCCCGCGGGACAGTACATATGCTGAGGATTTTCATTCGTCGAGATCTTGTGGTAGAACGTTGCCCACACAGCATTGTACATATCATCAACAGAGTCTGGATGTCTTCTGATAGCCAAACCGTAGAAAATTGTTAATTCTTTTATCAATTTATCGGTTAATTTTCCTTTTCCTCCAAGTTTTTTCGTTATTTTCACGTTTCTCAGTCGCGAGCCCATACGCTTCTCAACGTGCCCGACGCATTCCTTTTTCTTCACGATCAAATCATCGCCGTTAGGTTTGTCTTCCAACAAGGCTTTGAATGTTTTCGTGTCGCCATCGCCGATGTATTTCGCGTACCGTACTTCATGCATTTCCCAAGATCGTCGGAACATGTCTTTGATCGCGTCAACTTCCACCCTTCCAGCTGACCCATCATGATTTGCCGTACATTCACTGCTGTGTTCTTCGAACCAATCGTCGTATTCTTCGGTACCGGATTTTGATTGCCACCATTTACAAGCGTGACAGTAAGACGATTTCACGACAAGGTCAACCACTTTGCTTGAATATTTGCCGATGAGTGTCGTGATTCCAAACAAGGAACTAGATCCTCGCTTTTTCCATGTTCCGTCTCCCGACACAGAAATATCTGTCTCTGGATTTCCGTGCTCAGCATTCTTCGCTTTCTCTTCTTTCACTGCCTTTTTCGCACACAGCTCCCATACAGCTTTGACTCCACTGTAAATGTTCTCCAAGGAGGCATAGTACAAGGTTGTGCTGAAACCTTGGGATATATCCATCAAGCCACAAAATAAATTTATACCCTCTCTACCTACTCCCAATAGTCTCATCACAAAAACCATTCTCCTGTTTATCTCACACGATTTGTCATCGACGAGAGGACAGGAATTAATATATTGCACACGACACTTGCACTGCACAACTATTTTAAAACCCAAGCCGCGAGAACTGGATTCGCCAAATTTGATCGGTCCTTTGCATTCCTGACATATTACGAGTTGCGAGATTGCAGAGAAAACCGATAGAAACGCGATAATGCGATATCCATGACCCGGGTCCGTAATTATTTCTCTGTCTTCCGCTGTCGACAGTTTCTGGGCCGACGTACTTGCAAACGTCGTTTCCGTTTCTCGGGTGTGAATATTCCCAACAAATTTCCTTTTTTTCGGTCTAGCAGCACGACTATGTGTATCACTTCCCTGTTTTCGATCCATGATATATACGTCTGTTACCAGTAAACTCTCGTTCGAGACTGAGCGACACTTCTCCGAATATTTCGATCTCGCACGACCGTTAGGACTCGTCCTTCATTCCTATTGTATGTTGTCCCGTTATATTTATGGTCCGCCGAGCAACAGATTCGGGCAGCTGCCGGGCGCGCCGACCCCTGCCGTGCGACAACGAGCGCGCGGCCACCGCGAGTCGACACGCAGGTATAAAATCGCTTATAACTTTGCCATTTTTGAGAATTTTAATTTGAAATTTTGCACACATATTCTCAACACTTTGAAGAATATGAAACAGCGGTTAGCGAAAAATCGATTTTTTTGTCGAAAAAAACGAAAATCCCCCCTTAAACTTTTGATCGGGAATGTATGTGTGATGCATCCTTAAACGATGAATATACTACTCCGCGTGAATTTGAAACGGTCCGAAGTATTGTCCTCGAGATATACATTATATCTATCGTTTTTCGTTACAACTTCTAATGCGGTTGCCGGGTGTCAACATCACATTAAATTAATTGTTGAATCCATTTTTTTTATTGGACGTTATTAAAAAATTATTTTTTTTAAGTGGAAGTTAAAAATTTCCCATTGCTTCCTCTTTTTATCTCGAAAACACGCTTTGACATAAAAACAAATCTTGCTTTATGAACGAACAAACAACGAAATTGCCTTTATTTTTGTAAATTAAATAAATCGAATAAACACATTAATTTGTTGATAAATTTCGGCTCCCGTTTTAAAAAAAGAGGGGAAAGCAATGTGAAATTAATTTTAAAAAATATGTATTTATACCTGGACTAAAAATTTATTATAACGTGGCAATCATCAACAATCCTGGGGAAGTGGGGTGAGCCAAAATCTCGTACAGATGGGACACAAAAAAATACAAAATTTAAAAATACACATCAAAACCGTAATTATTCAATTTTCGATGCATATTAAGGTAAAAAAATACATCCAATAGGTTGCTCGTGTGTAGTCGCATACATACGCGTGAACACACGGACATATTTCACGCGTAATTCGCCTTGAGACGCCAAAAAGTAAAATACCACCGGAAATTTTTTCAGCTTCGGGAGCGAATATTTTCGAATTAAAACATTCGGCATCGCTTCAGAATCCATATTCGTCGTTCCCTTCGCGGACGCAACTCGAGAGTGCAAAAAATTGCCAGATTTGACCCGTATTTCGCTCGGAATCACGAAATACAGGGTTTCGCCGAAGTTGGAAAAAACACATAATAACGTAAAAAAATGTTTACAGCATATGAGGTAAAAAAATACATGCAATAGGGTCCTCGTGTGTAGTCGCATAGACACGCGTGAAAACGCGGACATATTTCACGCGTAATTCGCCTTGAGACGCCAAAAAGTAAAATGTCACCGGACATTTTTTCAGCTTCGAGAGCGAATATTTTCGAATTAAAACATTCGGCATCGCTTCAGAGCCCATATTCGTCGTTCCCTTCGCGGACGCAACTCGAGAGTGCAAAAAATTGCCAGATTTGACCCGTATTTCGCTCGGAATCACGAAATACAGGGTTTCGCCGAAGTTGGAAAAAACACATAATTATCGTAAAAAAAATGTTTACAGCATATGAGGTAAAAAAATACATGCAATAGGGTCCTCGTGTGTAGTCGCATACACACGCGTGAACACACGGACATATTTCACGCGTAATTCGCCTTGAGACGCCAAAAAGTAAAATGTCGCCGGACATTTTTTCAGCTTCGAGAGCGAATATTTTCGAATTAAGACATTCGGCAGCGGTTCAGCGCTCATATTCGTCGTTCTTCAGCCGGACGCAACTCGAGAGTGCAAAAAATTGCCAGATTTGACCCGTATTTCGCTTGGAATCACGAAATACAGGGTGTCGCCGAAGTTGGAAAAAGCACATAAATGGCGAAAAAACAAAATTTTGGAGCACATGCGGGAAAAAATGCATCCAATAGTGTGCTCGCGTGTACTCGCACACACACGAGTGCCAAAATTGACATATATCGCGAGCAATTTGTCTGGAGAGGCGAAAAACCAAATTTTTTTTCCAACTTTGAGGGCAAATATTTTCGGATTGGTACATGTGGCAACGGTCTGGCACTCATATTCGTTGTTCCCCAGTCGGACGGTACACGAAAATGCAAAAAAATATAGGGGTCACGAAAACTTATTAACTTTATTATATATAATAATAATAATTATAATTATATATAATTATTATTCTCGAATGTTACCTAACACCCGTAAAGGGGAGCGGGTAACTCGGCTGAGTGCCAACCGAGCGCGTCTCCAGGTAGCGGATAGGAGGGACCAGGGCTCAGGGACCTCTGTAGTCTGAGGGACCGGGCCGCCATATTACGACCGGTAACCGAGGCAGGAGATCTCAAGGGAACTGGCCTGCGGGTGCTATAGGGAACCCGGCCGGGGTGAAAGCCGACCGGGGGAACAAAAACCCTGCCGCGGACCAACTTCCCGAATGCTAAGGTGTAAGCTCATCGTGCCGACGGGATGCGTGGCACTTGGGAGGTAGTGTCTCGAACGATGCTCTGTGGGTACCAGGCGCCACCCACTTATATTTAAGTCGCCTTGCCTACGCAACAGGCTCTGCGTAGGTCGACTACCACTTCCTGCTTACTCGTGGGACAAAAATGACTGAACCATCGAATTTAACAAAAGAATCTGTTGGTGCCATCACCTCGCAGGAGGGACTGGCACTTGAGTTGGCGGACGATTGTCCGGTCGGGCCCCGGGGTGATGGGGGAGCGCAAGCTCAACCGACCCCTGTGGAACCGATGGACACGAACGCTTGCAAGGAGAAAGGGACAGAGGGCTCAGCGCTAGCCGAGACGTCTGAGCCCTTACAGGAGAAGAGCCACAGAGCCGGGCGCAGTGGCGCGGCAAGGAGAAGGGCCTGGAAGAACCGACAGGCTATTCTAGCCCTCTCTGAGCAGGGCCGCAGCGACCAGCCGGCGGCGGGAAACGGCGGGGCTGCACCAGTTGAACCTCACGGGACAACTGGCAGCAGCCCGGTAGAAGCCGAGAACACGGACGTGGGGGGACGGCGGGACGGGACCCTAAGCGGACCAGGCCAGCAGACCCAACCCCACCGGAGGTTCGCAAAACCGTGAAGACGAGTAGAGGTTACCCCAAACCGACTAGCTATGTGGACGCAGCCTCAGCTGGTAGGAAGATGGCCATCGTGCCGTCGAACTATTAGGGATGTGCACAAGCACGCTCGAGCGAGTACAAGCGTCGCTTTAATAGCTCGAGCAAGTTCAAGCGCAGTAACAAGCGCTCGAAAAGCTTGAAAACTCGAACGGCTCGAGCAGTTCGAGCGCTTGTTCCCTTCAAGCGCTCGATCGTATTGAACCCAGGTTTCGAACGTCCGATCATTGGTGAATTCGAACTTTTGACTAACGCGATCCTTTCTGAACGCATAGGTCGCATTGAGGCCATAACCAAATAATTTCGTAGACTATGAAAATGATCTAACCGTTTAAATTTTATGGGTTTTTGAAATTTTTAAATTTTTTGAACAAATTTTTTCTTATGTTCGCCGCGAGTTTATGCATCGAATGTCGCCCTACGAGTAAAATAATGTGGAGATTCGTCATCAGCGGGGAAAAATACATTAGACACGGCCACAAAACGGCGAATATTGGATAATTGAATTGATGGTTTACGAAATCTTTGTCTAAAACTCTGTATTTATATTTTGGATTTCACCAAAAATTAGTATTTTATTTTAGGCGCAATTTATTGTATTTAATATTCATCTATGAATCAAATAAGTGGTAGATTCGTGATCAGCGTGGAAAAACATATTAAATATAGTCCTGGAGCGACACTAACGAAAAAAAGTTTATTGGGCATTTTTATAGCCAATATTGCAAAAATGAGTGATTTTGCGTATGTTCAAACAGCGATTTCTTTGTTTCCCGAAGGCATCGCGAAAAACCCCATCATGCCCATCATGTTCTACGGCAAGAAAAACAAAAGATGATGGATGTGACGGGGTTGAAAAAGCTATATAAAGCGGTATCATTGGGATTTCTTGAGAAAAAATCGAAAGTGTCAAAGAAAATTCAGGAGCGCGTAATTCCCTGTATTTTTTCTCGCCGAGCGCAGATCCGACACAGTGAAGCTCGAGGTTGGTGTATTTGGTGTATTTTTTCGCGCTGAACCCGAATCTGCCAGCCGTTTTGCATGAAAGTCAAACACGACGTTGACGTTGAAAAAAGATGAAAATTGTAAATATTCATATGGCTTCCTCGTAAAAGTCGAAAGCTGAAATTTGAAAGCTGAAGTTTGAGAGCTTAAGTTTGAGAGCTTAAGTTTGAGAGCTTAAGTTTGAGAGCTTAAGTTTGAGAGCTTAAGTTTGAGAGCTTAAGTTTGAGAGCTTAAGTTTGAGAGCTTAAGTTTGAGAGCTTAAGTTTGAGAGCTTAAGTTTGAGAGCTTAAGTTTGAGAGCTTAAGTTTGAGAGCTTAAGTTTGAGAGCTTAAGTTTGAGAGCTTAAGTTTGAGAGCTTAAGTTTGAGAGCTTAAGTTTGAGAGCTTAAGTTTGAGAGCTTAAGTTTGAGAGCTTAAGTTTGAGAGCTTAAGTTTGAGAGCTTAAGTTTGAGAGCTTAAGTTTGAGAGCTTAAGTTTGAGAGCTTAAGTTTGAGAGCTTAAGTTTGAGAGCTTAAGTTTGAGAGCTTAAGTTTGAGAGCTTAAGTTTGAGAGCTTAAGTTTGAGAGCTTAAGTTTGAGAGCTTAAGTTTGAGAGCTGAAGTTTGAGAGCTGAAGTTTGAGAGCTGAAGTTTGAAAGCTGAAATTTGAAAGCTGAACGTTGAACGCTGAAAGTTGAAATCTGAAAGCTGCAAGTTGAAAGTTGAAAGTTGAAAGCTGAAAGTTGACATTTTTATATCACTTTCTCATAACGTCCCTTTATTCGCCAAGCTTCTTCTATGAGGAAGCATTTACTATATTTTTGGCTTCCTCATAGAGGAAACTTTGCGAATAAAGGGACGTTATGCGAAAGTGATATAAAAATTTCAACTTTCAGCTTTCAACTTTCAGCTTTCAACTTTCAGCTTTCAACTTTCAGCTTTCAACTTTCAGCTTTCAACTTTCAGCTTTCAACTTTCAGCTTTCATCTTCCAGCTTTCAACTTTCAGCTTTCAACTTTCAGCTTTCAACTTTCAGCTTTCAACTTTCAGCTTTCAACTTTCAGCTTTCAACTTTCAGCTTTCAACTTTCAGCTTTCAACTTTCAGCTTTCAACTTTCAGCTTTCAACTTTCAGCTTTCAACTTTCAGCTTTCAACTTTCAGCTTTCAACTTTCAGCTTTCAACTTTCAGCTTTCAACTTTCAGCTTTCAACTTTCAGCTTTCAACTTTCAGCTTTCAAATTTCAGCTTTCAAATTTCAGCTTTCAAATTTCAGCTTTCAAATTTCAGCTTTCAAATTTCAGCTTTCAAATTTCAGCTTTCAAATTTCAGCTTTCAAATTTCAGCTTTCAAATTTCAGCTTTCAAATTTCAGCTTTCAAATTTCAGCTTTCAAATTTCAGCTTTCAAATTTCAGCTATCAAATTTCAGCTTTCAAATTTCAGCTTTCAAATTTCAGCTTTCAAATTTCAGCTTTCAAATTTCAGCTTTCAAATTTCAGCTTTCAAATTTCAGCTTTCAAATTTCAGCTTTCAAATTTCAGCTTTCAAATTTCAGCTTTCAAATTTCAGCTTTCAAATTTCAGCTTTCAAATTTCAGCTTTCAAATTTCAGCTTTCAAATTTCAGCTTTCAAATTTCAGCTTTCAAATTTCAGCTTTCAAATTTCAGCTTTCAAATTTCAGCTTTCAAATTTCAGCTTTCAAATTTCAGCTTTCAAATTTCAGCTTTCAAATTTCAGCTTTCAAATTTCAGCTTTCAAATTTCAGCTTTCAAATTTCAGCTTTCAAATTTCAGCTTTCAAATTTCAGCTTTCAAATTTCAGCTTTCAAATTTCAGCTTTCAAATTTCAGCTTTCAAATTTCAGCTTTCAAATTTCAGCTTTCAAATTTCAGCTTTCAAATTTCAGCTTTCAAATTTCAGCTTTCAAATTTCAGCTTTCAAATTTCAGCTTTCAAATTTCAGCTTTCAAATTTCAGCTTTCAAATTTCAGCTTTCAAATTTCAGCTTTCAAATTTCAGCTTTCAAATTTCAGCTTTCAAATTTCAGCTTTCAAATTTCAGCTTTCAAATTTCAGCTTTCAAATTTCAGCTTTCAAATTTCAGCTTTCAAATTTCAGCTTTCAAATTTCAGCTTTCAAATTTCAGCTTTCAAATTTCAGCTTTCAAATTTCAGCTTTCAAATTTCAGCTTTCAAATTTCAGCTTTCAAATTTCAGCTTTCAAATTTCAGCTTTCAAATTTCAGCTTTCAAATTTCAGCTTTCAAATTTCAGCTTTCAAATTTCAGCTTTGAAATTTCAGCTTTGAAATTTCAGCTTTGAAATTTCAGCTTTGAAATTTCAGCTTTCAAATTTCAGCTTTCAAACTTCAGCTTTCAAACTTCAGCTTTCAAACTTCAGCTTTCAAACTTCAGCTTTCAAACTTCAGCTTTCAAATTTCAGCTTTCAAATTTCAGCTTTCAAATTTCAGCTTTCAAATTTCAGCTTTCAAATTTCAGCTTTCAAATTTCAGCTTTCAAATTTCAGCTTTCAAATTTCAGCTTTCAAATTTCAGCTTTCAAATTTCAGCTTTCAAATTTCAGCTTTCAAATTTCAGCTTTCAAATTTCAGCTTTCAAATTTCAGCTTTCAAATTTCAGCTTTCAAATTTCAGCTTTCAAATTTCAGCTTTCAAATTTCAGCTTTCAAATTTCAGCTTTCAAATTTCAGCTTTCAAATTTCAGCTTTCAAATTTCAGCTTTCAAATTTCAGCTTTCAAATTTCAGCTTTCAAATTTCAGCTTTCAAATTTCAGCTTTCAAATTTCAGCTTTCAAATTTCAGCTTTCAAATTTCAGCTTTCAAATTTCAGCTTTCAAATTTCAGCTTTCAAATTTCAGCTTTCAAATTTCAGCTTTCAAATTTCAGCTTTCAAATTTCAGCTTTCAAATTTCAGCTTTCAAATTTCAGCTTTCAAATTTCAGCTTTCAAATTTCAGCTTTCAAATTTCAGCTTTCAAATTTCAGCTTTCAAATTTCAGCTTTCAAATTTCAGCTTTCAAATTTCAGCTTTCAAATTTCAGCTTTCAAATTTCAGCTTTCAAATTTCAGCTTTCAAATTTCAGCTTTCAAATTTCAGCTTTCAAATTTCAGCTTTCAAATTTCAGCTTTCAAATTTCAGCTTTCAAATTTCAGCTTTCAAATTTCAGCTTTCAAATTTCAGCTTTCAAATTTCAGCTTTCAAATTTCAGCTTTCAAATTTCAGCTTTCAAATTTCAGCTTTCAAATTTCAGCTTTCAAATTTCAGCTTTCAAATTTCAGCTTTCAAATTTCAGCTTTCAAATTTCAGCTTTCAAATTTCAGCTTTCAAATTTCAGCTTTCAAATTTCAGCTTTCAAATTTCAGCTTTCAACTTTTACGAGGAAGCCATGTGAAAATTTCAATTTTCAAGTTTTGTGAGGAAGCCATATGAAAATTTACAATTTTCATCTTTTTTCAACGTCAACGTCGTGTTTGATTTTCATGCAAAATGACTGGCCGATTCAGGTTCAGCGCGAAAAATACACCAACGTCGCGCTTCACTTTGTTGGATCTGCTCTCGGCGACAAAACATACATGGAATTATGCGCTCCTGAATTTTTTTTGGCAATTTAGATTTTTTTAAGAAATTCAAATGACACATCTAGTTTTTTCAACCCCGTCATACATATCATCTTGTGTATTTATTGTCATACAACATGATAGACACCGGACTTTTTCCGCGATGCCATCGAGAAGCAAAGAAATTGTTGTTTGAAAATACGCAAAATCACTCATTTTGGCAATATTGGTTATACAAATTCCCGAAATCTTCTTTCTTTTCTCATCACTCGGGGACTATATGTAACCTATTTTTCCCACCGATCATGAAGCTGCAATTTATTTTACTCTTAACTGAATATTTTATACGAAAACTCGCGTCAGAAAGAAAATTACTAATTTTTCGTAAAATTCAAAAAATTTCATAATCTCATAAAATTTGAACGGATCGATCGATCCTCATCAAATTCAATAGGGATCACCGGCCGATAATAGTCCCTTTGTGTACAACTTTTTGTCCCGATAGCACCAAAATTGTAATTGCTAGCGTGCGCACAAGTTTTATGCAAACTTAAAAATCGCGTAAAATTTTTATGAGTGAAAGCATTTTATTAGAAATATAATCAAACGTTGAGGATTCACCCCTCTACCTACTTTAGAAATTTCAAGTCGATAGCTCAAGCCGTTCTAAAGTAATAAGAGTTAAACATTTTTTGGATCTGAAGCACGCGCGCGCGCACGCATTCAGACATTTTTTCTAAATATGATTTTGCGATGTTTTGGAACATTCTGAAAACGTTTTCATTAAAATCTCGAATTTTTTTTCACGACAACAAAGCTTCGTCTATGAGGAAGCAATAACAAATAAATAGATCGATATTGCCAACGTAACTACGCACCAAACTCGACAGAGTTTTAAGTCTCGCAGACGCAAAAAAAAAATTAAAAAAATAGCTGGATAGTCCCAGCGTAACTACGCACCGAACTCGACAGAGGTTCGAGCTCGGCAAGCGCTCGAGCGCTCGAGCGGAACGAGTTTTCAAGCGCGTCAAGCGCTTGACGTTCAGCTCGAGCTTGCTCGAGCATTCAAATATCGAGTCGAGCGCCCGAACGCTCGAGCACATTAGTGCTTGTGCACATCCCTACCTGAGACGGTCCTCAAGCAGGAGGAGAGCGACCTGTTAACACGGGCGCTTCTCGAGGCTTTGGACGTACCCTCTGGGCAGGCGCTACCATGCTTCGATGGGCACCGTTGGGAACAGGGAGCCATGTGGGTGACCTGCTCCGATGACACGGCGAAAGCGTGGCTGAAGGCTCCCGACGCTCAAGCCATGGGAGGACGCCTCACTCCTGGTTATGGAGAGAGACGGCCTTCCCAAACTTAAAAAGACCTCTGCGGTATTCTTCGGAACAGAGGAGGAAACCGAGGTGCTTTTTAGGAGGCTGAAGCGCCAGAACCGGGCCCTGAACACCGACATATGGCGGGTTTGGGACCGGCGGGAGGTGAACGGCAACGTTCACTTCACTCTGAGCGTGGACACTTCATCCATTGAGGCTCTGGCCAGGGTCAGCAACGCTCCCTACTGTGGACCGGGGCGGGCTCGCTTCGGCGATGCCCCGAACAGGACCGGCGGGAGAGACACTGCCGGTACCGGGGCCGGAGCCTCAGAGGTCTCGGAACCCAGGTCGGGTCCGAAACCGGTGGCTGGACATGCTGAGAGGACCGAAGTACCGCGTACGACGGCCCCAGCAACCAGGGTGACCAGCGCGGGTGCCCCTCTATTGAGGGCGCCTGTGCTGCTGCCCACCAACATCATGGCTCCCGCAAAGACTAATATGCCTAGCGCAGAGAAATATCTGCCTTCTTATTGGAGAAAGGAGCAGGGACCGACTGCAGGGGGCTCGGGGGTCAAAACCCGCGGGACTCCGGCGGTCGGGCGCACTCCGTTCCGACCAGTAAGCAGGAAAGGAATGAGGGGCAGGCCCACTATGGCGAGCATGGCGCTCAAGGCGGGACTGGCGGGGAGGGGGCAAGGCGTCCAGAGGACGCTGGACCTCACCACGCCAAGGACCTCTGAGCCGCCGGCTACGACTGCAGTAGGGCCAGCGGACTCCGCCGAGAGGGAGGAAGCGCGCGATGGCTGAACATCGGACTCTTCCCCCCTCGAACCCCCATCCCCTAACGCCCCAACCCCGAACCCACCCAGTTCCCACATCCTTCTCCCTTCCCTTCCCCACTTTGCTAGAAGACAGATCGAACCTGCAGCCTCGATAGCTGTGGGTAGTATCAGGTTCTCCCAAATTAATCTGCAACACTGCAAAGCGGCCACGGCTGTTTTAAGTCAAGACCTAGCAGTGGAGCAGACAGACATAGCCCTTATACAGGAACCCTGGCTAACGGGGGACTAATTAGGGGTATCGATAGGAATCTGGGCTCGCTTATCCACGCGGAGGTGGAGCTGGGGCCGAGGGCCTGCATCTTCATCAACAAGATGCATAGCGCCCTCAAGTTGAACCAGTTCTGCACCAGGGATTAGCAGCGGCCAAGATTTTAATAAATGTGGAGGGCAGGCGGACCGAGTTAGTAATCTGCTCGGCCTATCTACCTTATGACTCGGCGGTACCTCCGCCTACGAATGAGCTCGCGGCCCTAGTCGACTACACAAGGGCCAGCGGACTAAAATTAATCGTTGGTTGCAACGCGAACTCACACCAGACGGTGTGGGGAAGCTCCGACATCAATACGAGAGGCGCTGCACTACTGGAGTACCTCTCCACTACTAGGCTAGAGATTCTCAACAGGGGATCCAGGCCAACCTTTATCACCTCCCGCAGACAGGAGGTCTTAGACCTGACCCTGGCTGTACCGGAAGTGGCATGCAGCATCCCGGACTGGCGGGTGAGCGAGGAGGTAACTCTCTCCGACCACAGTCTAATCAGGTTTAGCTTACTGGGGAATGCAGCGCTACGCCCTCCTGACTCTTACAGGAACCCCAAAGCCACCGACTGGACTGCCTACGGGGCGGAGCTGGACGGGAAGCTTGCGGAGGGCCGGGAGAGGCCGGGGACGAAAGGGGGCATTGAGCGGGAAGTAAGTTTCTTACGGAACGCTATGATCGACTCCTACGAGGCAGCATGCCCCCTTTGAAGCAGGTCCAGCAGAAAGAAGGTGAAGTGGTGGAACCGTAACCTAACCAGGGCGCGGGCTCGCTCCCGGAAGCTGCTGAACAAAGCTTTAAAAACGAATACGGGCGCTGACTGGGACTCCTACCGGGAGGCCCAACAAGCTTACAAGAAACTAATCAGGAGATACAAAGTGGCCTCCTGGCGTGAGTTCTGCAGTGAGATCGAGACCCTACCCTTAGTGGCCAGACTGCGCAGAATCTTTGCATCGGGGCCTTCGACTCGGCTCGACGGTCTTGTTCTCCCCGACGGGAGAACTACGTCAAGTCAGGAGGAGACCCTGGCCCACCTGTTTGAGGCTCACTTCCCTGGGTCGGTTCTTACTGAACCGGGGAACCCACAGGCACGGCGGATCCACCCGTAGGGGCGGCCGCCCGGGACTGGGCTATGGCAGCGGAAGTTGCCACATCCGCGAGAATCAGATGGGCCATAGATAACTTCGACCGGTACAAAAGCCCTGGGGTGGACGGGATCTTCCCCGCCCTCTTGCAGAAGGCTGGGGAGGGCCTCATTAAACATCTTCAACGTATCTATCGCGCATGTCTCGCGCTGTGCTACGTTCCATACGCTTGGAGGGAGGTCAGGGTCGTCTTTATTCCCAAACCAGGGAAGAACACCTATGACCGAGCCAAGTCTTTTAGACCCATCAGTCTGACGTCTTTCCTCCTGAAAACGCTGGAGAGACTCGTTGATAGGTACCTAAGGGAAGGTGCGCTTATCGAAAGACCGGTGCACCATTCCCAGCACGCTTACCAGGTGGGCAAATCCGTGCAAACAGCGCTCCACCATACCGTCAAGGTACTGGAGGAGGCCGTGCACATGGGCAGGTCTGTCGTGGGCATGTTCATTGACATCGAGGGAGCGTTCGATAATACCTCCTTCGTCTCTATTTGCGAAGCAGCCAGGGGATTCGGGGTGAAAGACTCCGTCATCGACTGGATCCACTGCATGCTTAGCACCAGGTCCGTCACCGCAGGTCTTAGGGAGTCATCCGCGAGTGCGCTCGTCAAGAAGGGCTGCCCGCAGGGAGGAGTAACCTCTCCTGTCCTGTGGGTGATGGTCATTGACGGGCTTCTTGCGGAGCTCGAGAGGCTAGGGGTGACGGTGGTGGGCTACGCGGATGACATGGCGATGCTGGTCATCGGTACAACGAGCAACGAGCATTGGACCACGTACAAACATGGTGCACATCGAAGAGCTTGAGGGTCAACCCGAGCAAAACGGAGATGGTGCTATTCACAAATAGAAGGAAACTCAAAGTGAGCCCCCTTCCATTTTTGGCACGGAGCTCAGCTTTTCTACAGAGGTACGCTAGCTTGGCGTCACCCTGGATAGCAAGCTCCTATCCAGGGTATCCTGCGACAAGCTGGGCTTGTCGCAGGATGTTCAGCTCAACTTGGGGACTAAAACCGGCTGTGGTGAAATGCATTCACACAGCCATCATAGAGCCCCAGGTGACTAACGCGTCGGTAGTCTGGTGGCCTGCGTTGCAGCGGGAAACCAACAGGAAGACGCTTAACAAGGTATATAGGCTTACACTGCTGAGGATCACAGGAGCGCTTCGGACAACTCCTACCCTGGCACTGGGGGCGCTCCTAGACATAGCGCCTCTAGACATCGTGGCTAAGGCCAAAGCGATGGGTGCCGCCGTACGGCTAAAGTTTGGAGGAAAGTGGAAGAGAGCGTGCAGGGTACACGCGTCGCTGCTAAACGGCAACAGGGATCTCGAGGAAGTCCTAGCCCTAGGCGGAGTTGCGACGCCAGTAGCTACCACTTCCGCCGCAACTACATCCACTCTTGCCCTCCCGAGTAGGCAAGAGTGGGAGGAGAACAGTGTCGGGTTGCTGTCTCCGGGGGGACTCGTCTGGTATACGGATGGGTCCAAAACCCCGACGGGGACAGGCGCCGGAGTGTGGTGCGCGGGGCCTAGGACGAGGATATCCTTGGCACTGGGGACCCGCACTACTACACTTCAGGCTGAGGTGCTTGCAATCAGAACCTGCGCGGAAGAGATTCTGCTAAGGGGATATGAGGGCAGGCATATCTACATCTGTTGCGACAGCCGTGCCGCGCTCAGGACCCTCGACTCCGTCGAGGTGAAGTCCGAGCTGACACGTAGCTGCATTGCTGCCTTATCGCGCATTGCCGGCGTTAATAGGGTCAAACTGCTCTGGGTGCCTGGGCACAGCGGCATACAGGGCAACACAGAAGCAGATGGGCTGGCAAGACTGGGTTCAGCAGGATCCACAGCGGCCACCCCTACGTCTGTACCGGTAGCCCCGGGCGTTATAAAGGAGATCATGAGGAGATGGACTGCCGAAGCAGTTCACTATCCGGTGGATCTCGGCGCCAGGGTCTAGACCCGCGAGGGCTCTTTTCGCGGGCCCCTCTGAGAGACTGGGCTCGGAACTGATAGCCCTCGATAGGCAAAAGCTGAGGTGGCTGGTGCGCCTGATTACGGGCCACTGGTTCACCCGGCAGGATTTGAAGCGGATGGGGTGGGAGGTAGACTCGCTATGCCGCTTCTGCGGTCTAGAGGAGACCTCCCTCCACTTAATAGCGGTGTGCGAGGGACTAGAGGGGGCTCGACTGAGAACCCTTGGAGCCCCAGCTCTGGCTGCACTGCAGTTGGAGGTGACGGGCATTGGTGGTGTAGTGTCCGCGTAGGAGAAAGAAAGGAAGAAGAGGAGGTGTCGTGGCTAAGACTTTATTTCAACTGCCGGGTTCGGCTTACATTAGCGAGGAGTGTCCCCACCCTCTCGCATCCCCACTCACGCGTACACCGCACTCCCTTCCGTTGAGTTGCGATCTCACCCACTCACCCATACATACTTAATCTATTCCTTATTTTCTATTTACAACGATGTTCGACGTCGCACTTTTTCCAGCGATTCGTGGCGATCGACGTAACGGGGGAGTTTCTCCTATCCCGCTCCTATTCTCGGTGCTCCGCAATTGCTTTTCTAACTCTCGCCGTACGCTACGCTTTCTCAGCTGATCTATGTGTCGCTTGACGATGTTCCCGGTTTCGAGTTTGACCTTGTATGTTACCGGCCCCAGCTTCTCTTGCACTACTGCTTGCACCCACGCGGGACTGTTGACGCTGAAGGCTTTTGACCAAACCACCTCATTGTCGCTGAACGCCGATACTCTCCCTCCTCTCGAGTTCCTGACCTGCCTATCTGTCTCGAGATTCTGTTTATTTTCTACGCTCGGTCGCAATAAGTCGAATTTTGTTCGGATCTCCCGACCTAACATCAATTTCGCCGGCGTCTTGCCCGTCGTACAATGTTTTGACGTTCTGTATTCGAATAATATCGTGTCTATCGCTGCTTGTACCGGTTTTTTTTGTTTTAACAGTATTTTCACTTTCCGCTTAAACGTCTTGACAAAGTTTTCCGCGGCTCCGTTCGATGCCGGATGCTTCACCGCGGCGAATGTTTGCCGTATTCCTAATTTTATAACAAACTCGGCGAATACGCTACTAGTATATTGCGGCCCGTTGTCGCTCACTATTTGCAGTGGTAGGCCGAATTGCGAGAATACTTTCCGGAACGCGTTTGCAGTTTCCTCTGCCGTTGTTGATTTCATTAGGATTACCTCCGGCCATTTCGTTCTCGCATCGATTATCACGAGAAAGTCATACCCTTGGCACGGTCCTATGAAGTCCATATGGATCCTCTGCCAGGGTTTTTCTGGCCATCTCCACGGATGTATTTCGCTTTTGATAGGGTTGCCTTTAACCTCTACGCAATCTCGGCACGCTCTTTCTATCTCTTCTATCTCTTTGTCCATGTTTGGCCACCAAAAAAATGATCGTGCAGTCGTTTTCATTTTTACAATGCCGGCGTGTGTTGCGTGTAGCTCATTTAGTATTACGACTTTGAGATTCTCTGGGATGACAACGCGGTATCCCCACATGATACAATCTTGCTCGATCGTTAATTCCTCTTTTTTAATTGCGAATGGTTTAATGTCGTCCTCGATCTCTTTTTTGGGAGGTCAACCATTTCTCAGGTATAATTGTACTCGGCCTAATAGTCTATCTTTTCGTGTTTTGCTCGCAATTACCTTATGATCTAAGCACGTAAACGATTCTTGCTCTACGTAGTTGAGGTAAGTATATTCTACCGTTTCTTCCTCGTCTCGCGGCCTCGGCAGCCGCGACAGCCCGTCTGCGCAATTCTCTTTAGATTTTACGTATTCGATATCGTAGTCGAAAGCATTTAGAAATTCCGCGTATCTCTGCAGCCTACGTGCCGCCATTATCGGAATCTTTTTTCTTCCCTTCTTTTTTCCAAATATGCGGACTAGCGGTTGGTGGTCCGTGCGTAACAAAAATTTCCTCCCGTATACATAGTCGTAAAACTTAGTGACTCCGAAAATTATTGCACGCGCTTCTTTAGGAAATTGCATCAATGCATTCGGACGGTCACCTTCCGGCGTAACATGCGAAAGTATAGCCGAAAGTCCGTAATCTGAGGCGTCGCACGTTAACACGACTTCTTTATCCTGGTCAAAGTTTATCAGTACTCTTGGAGACTTTAACTCTACTTTGGCTAATACGAATGCCCTTTCGCATGCGGCCGACCAGTCGAATTGCTCTTTTTTTAAACATTCATACATCGGCTTAAATTTTGCTGCTCGGTTCTCGATAAATTTGTCGTAATAGATTATCATGCCTAAGAACGCTTGCAATTCTTTGACGTTCGTCGGCCTTGGCGCCTCGATTATTGCGGCCACTTTATCTTCAAGCACGTGTACCCCGTTTTCATCTATTTGTAATCCGAGATGGCTAACTTTTCTTTTTATTAGCTCACATTTTGATTTTTTAAGTTTTAGCCCGCATTCCAACAATTTATCGAGAACCTCCGTTGTTTTTTCGACGATTTCTTTTATTGATTTCCCCTTTATTATTATGTCGTCTAAGAAAACCGTTACATTTCGCATTCCTGCGAAGATGCTTTCCATTTCCCGTTGAAATTATCCCGGTGCTGATGCGATCCCATACGGCAATTTGTTGTACTGATAAAGGCCCTTGTGCGTATTAATCGTGAGATAGTTTTTCGATTCTTGACTCAATGGTACTTGCGCGTACGCCTCTTTTAAGTCTATCTTTGAAAAATATCTCCCCCCTTGGAGATTCGCTACTAGATGCTCGATCCTGGGCAACGGGTACCTATCTATGAGTATGTTCGGGTTTACCGTGATTTTGTAATCCCCGCATAGTCGTACGGTTCCGTCTGGTTTGATTATAGGAACTATAGGTGTGCCCCAGTCGCTAACTTCTACCGGTGACAATATTCTTTCCTCTATTAATCTTTCAATTTCTGCTGCTACTTTTTCTTTCAGCGCGAATGGAATCGATCGAGCTTTAAAGTATACCGGAGCCGTATTCGTTCGCATCCGGATTACAAATTTCGATTTTTTGTACGTCCCGAGGCCTGGTGAAAACAACTTATCATATTTTTTGAAAATTTGTTTTGCCGCCTCGCTTCTCGTTCTGTCGTCTTCCGCGGATTTCTGTTTGTTTTTTATTTAGATTTTATGAACTCCCTGATCTACTTTCAACGGCCATAGTCCTAACGCGTACAACCAATCGCGACCTATCAGCGGCTTTCCGGTTGTACCGACTACGTATAAATTAGCCTTCGTTGTGATCGTGCCATAGTTTATTTTAATATCGCGTAATACCCCCATCGGCGTCCGTTTCTCCCCGCTATAGTAGCTCAATGTTACCTTCGATTTCTCGAGTCGCAGCTCCGGAAAATATTTTTCTTTATCGCTTTCGCTTATCAGTGAGACTGACGACCCGCTATCTACTTCCGTACTGAACGGTCTGTTGCTTATTTTTATCTCTAAGTATTGCGGTTCGATTTTCGAGATTTTATTGTTATGGAGAGTGATTGAAAATAAATCCGCTATGCTCCCTGACTCGCTGTCCGATTCGCTTGCGCTCAACTCTCGCCCGCCGGCTTCGACGTTTCTCACGTTTTTTTCATTACCTTCCCTTATCGCTCTGCATACTGCCTGTAGGTGCCCGACCTTCCCGCACTTGTCGCATTGTTTGTTTCGGTGCCAGCAATCTCGTCGGTGATAATTTGGCTTCCCGCAACATGAGCAGCGTTGTCTCGTCGTTCTGTTTTGTTGCCTCGTCCGGCTCGAACGCGGTGCCGGAGCGTCCCTCGTTCTTGGTGTTGTTCTCGTATGTTGATCTCTTTGTCGCCTGCCTGGGGCTCCTCGGGTTTGTATACGGTTCGTGTCGGCATCTTCGTCCCTTTCCGTGCCATCTTCCATTGTCTCCGACTCCAATTTCTCGACCGCCTGATGTGCCCCTTCTATGGCTTTTGCTATTTTCCTCGCTTCTTCCAGCGTCAGGCTCTCCGCTTTCAATAGTGCGATTTTAATCGATCTGCTTTTGATCCCTGTTATAAACTGGTCCCGCAAGGCTTCATCTTCACTTTTGAATTTACATTTGCTAAACCGCGCAAGCAAGCAAAGTATTGGGTGACGGATTCATCATCTTTTTGTTTCCGTTCTCGGAATCGCTGCCGTAGTACTGTTTCGTTCACTATCGGTTTCAAATAATTTCCCATTTTCGTTATTATATCTACCAGCTCCGTTTCCTTTGGCTTTTTTGGGGCACACACTTTCCGCACCACACTATATGTCTCTGCGTCAATTTTCGTAAGCAAAATTGCTTTTTGCTTTGCCTCGTCGTCTATTCCATTCGCCTCAAAATATAGGTCGATCCGCTCGACGAATTCTTTCCATTCGTCCGTTCCGAGTTTGAAATCCAGCTTTGCGGTGTACTCCATTTTCGTTGATTCTTGATTCTTCTTTTTGCAATTCTCTCGTAACAACCGTCGTAGGTCGTCTAGTTTGGATTCTTCACCCCCTTCAATGCCTCGGCTTCTTAAGTCCTCCAGGATTGCCTGTTTGGAGAGGTCTTGTATCCACGCGGTGCCTTTTCTGGTGCCCATTTAGCATTTTCCTTCGCCGTTCACTTTACTTGGTTCGCATTATTCTCGACGCCACTGTAGTGTCCGCGTAGGGGAAAGAAAGGAAGAAGACGAGGTGTCGTGGCTAAGACTTTATTTCAACCGCCGGGTTCGGCTTACATTAGCGAGGAGTGTCCCCACCCTCTCGCATCCCCACTCACGCGTACACCACAGGTGGGCTTCTCCGCTTTGCAGTAGAGGCCGAACCCCCGCCCCAACCTTAATGTTCTGCGAGTGTCCCAAAAGAGACCCGAGTACAATGGTCCAGAAGGACTGAGTGCTCGCATCGCTTATCAACAACAACAACAACAACAACAACATTATTATTATTATTATTATTTCTGTACGGAGTCCCTAGGGGTTCCGTAAAGAAAAACGGAATTTGCGAAATCCAGGTTACGGATTCTATCAGCCCAGCTGGTGGATATGTGGGACTCCAGTAGCCTACCCACTAAACCGCCCGCTTCTTTCGGTCCTCCCCTAACCAGGAACTATGTTAATATTACTTCTGGTTAGGGGAGCTGTCTGTGTACGTTCGTTCGTTCTGTCTATTCGTTTCGTCTCACGTCAGTTTGTCTGCTCTGTCATTCGAGGCAGCCGTCTGCCTTTTTTCGTCTTAGTATCGTCTCTGTGTAGGTGGCAACAAGTTGCCACCACTCTGTTGTGTGGAGCATCACCTCGACAATATTGTCTGGGGTGATGGGATCAACTATCGTCTCCAGTCTCCGTCTGAGTGTTGTCCAGCGGTCACATTCGAAGAACGTGTGTTCCGCGTCGTCCTGTTCGTGTCCGCAGTATTTGCAGTCCGGCGTCTGTACTCTGTTCATCCTGTAGAGGTACCGTCTAAAGTAACCGTGTCCTGTCAGGAGCCGGGTGACGTAAAAGTTTACATCCCCGAACTCCCTTTGAAGCCACGATCTCAGGTCCTTTATCAGTCGTCTCGTCCAGTTGCCTGTAGATCCTTCTGTCCAGCGTTGTTGCCATGTCTGTATCGTCCTGTTTCTTTCGCATCCTGTCGTCTCGTGTCCACGCTCCTCCCGTGTATCCTCTTGCGCTCGAACGCCAGAAGATCTACGGGAATCACGCCCGCCACCACCAGGACAGCTTGTGCAGAGACAGTCTGGTAGGAGCAAGCGATCCTCAGCGCACCCTGTCTCTGTACTGTCTTCATTGCGTGGCAGTACTTCTTGGTCTTCAGGGCGTCTGCCCAGATCTCCGCGCCGTATAAGAGGATCGAGTGGGCCGTCGACATTAACATTCGTCGTTTCCCCGGTCTCGGTCCAGTCGTGTTTGTCATCAGGCGGCTTAAGGATGCTATCCTCTCGGCCGCCTTCCGGGCTGTCCTTTGTATATGAGGCCAGAAGGTCATCTTTGTATCTAGGGTCACCCCCAGGTACTTGACTTCCCCTTCGATCTCGATCTCGTCTGTCCCGACTGTCATGGTGAGTCCTGTCTCTATGCGTTTCCTCGTGAGGAACATCAGTTCTGTCTTTTGTGTTGCGAGTTGTAGTCCGTGGTCAGTCATCCATTGTCCGACCCGTCTCATCGTCTGGTTCAGTTTAAACTGCGCCAGTTCCGGAGACTACTCGGTGATCACCGCCGCCACGTCATCGGCGTAAGCGACGAGGAGAACGCCGAGCGGGAGCTCCAGTCTAAGCAGGCTGTCGTAGACTCCGTTCCAAAAATCTGGTCCAAGTATGGATCCTTGGGCGACCCCCGCGGTGATTTGTCTTGTCACCTGTCCTTCGATTGTCTCGTAGTTTATTCGTCTGTTTCGTAGGTAATCCTCCACAACCCGAACCAAGTACGGTGGCGCCCTGAAGCCGCCTCTGAGCGCCTCCAGGATGTCCACCCACCTGGCCGAGTTGAAGGCGTTCCTAACGTCAAGTGTCGCCAGCAGTACGATTGGTCGCGCCGCGTGGCAGTACCTGTCTGTGTCTCGGAAGGAGTCAACCCTCGTCTGGATTGCTCCGATCGTTGATCGACCCCTACTGAAGCCGTGCTGTTGGTCTGAAATGCCACCTCCGGTCTGTATTGCGTCTGTGAGTCTTGGTCTCAGTAGCTGTTCGTAAAGTTTCCCTGTCGTGTCTAGTAGGCTCAGCGGCCGGTAGGCGTGCTGGGGTCACCCTTACCCTTAGGGATAAGGACCAGTCTCGCCGCCTTCCAGCGGTCGCTGAAAGTCCCTGTCATCAGGCACGTGTTGTACAGGTCGAGAAATATCTCCGGCCTCAGGTTAACCATCAGCCGAATAATCTCTCCCGGTACCCCGTCCGGCCCTGGTGCCTTACCCGGCCTCATCGTATTGGATGTTCTGGTGAGTTCCTCCGCGGTGAAGACGGGCACCGCCGCTATCTCGTTGTCGTCCGTTGCATCCGTGCGTGTCGGGTGTGTCGGGAAGAGTCCATCAACAATCCGCCGTGTGGTTTCAGCGTCTTTGAGTTCCGGCGGGTCTCGGGCCCCCAGTTTACCGGTTACGATCTTGTAGCCAGTCCCCCACGGATCCCGGTCCACCTCCTCGCAGAGCTTCTTCCAGCATCGCGCCTTGCTGTCCCTGATTGCGTTCGTCAGTCTTTTTCGTTCCGTTTTGTATACGGCCTGAAGGGCTTCCGTTTCTGGCCTACCGCCGGCCCTCGCGACCCGTCGTCGGTTTGCCAGGCAGTTCTTCCGCAGTTCGGCTATCTCGTCCGTCCACCAGTATTGTGACTGTTACGTCTGTAATGTCGTTTCGGCATTGTGTTGTTGCACAGCCGCTCCGTTAGTTTGGCCGTCGCGTCTGCCAGTCTTTGCGCCCTTCGCCGGCCTGTCAGCTCCGGGGGAACGTTTGTAATCGGGGCCGGCGCTGCCGCCAGTTCCTCCGAAAACTTCTGTACGTCGAGTTTGTTCGTGTTCCACCGCGGAAGGTGTCGAATCCTCGTCCGTGCCGTCGTTGTCCACCCTGCCACTTCGAAGGCGATGTACTGATGGTCGCTGGCCGTATAGTCCTCGGCCACCCGCCTTCGCCCCACCAGTGGCAGTATTCTGTCTGACGTCATCGTTACGTCTGGAATGGAATCTCCGAATCCTGGTCGTCTGTACGTCGGTGTATTTCCCGTGTTTACTACCACTAGGTCTAGCCTTGCGGCCATCTCCAGTAGCAGCCGCCCCCGTTTGTTCATTCTGTTGTACCCCGGGTACCTCGATACGTCGATTATTGCGGTAACGTCATTGCCCAATAATCGAAGTAAGCAGCGGCATGCGACGAACACGCCGTTGCGAAATAGAATTAAATTCGAGTCAGCATTTAGGCAATAGCGACTCGGTAATTCGAGCATCGGCTCGGTAATTGCTGAGTCAGGTATTTTGCAATCGTAGCGTCTACAAATTCTGATTGACAGAGACGGAGAAGCTAGTATTGCACCTCGGGTCAACGTACCGATGAAATAGCTTTTAATCGGTAATTAATTAGTCGAGTCAGATATTGAGAAATATCGAAGCAGGAATCCGGATGTCGGAATAATTGTTCAAACAATTATGAGGAAATATCTGACACTGCCAAAATTAAGCTGACATGCCTGCTCGTACCCCTATATAAGGAACCACGAGCAGGCACTCACCAGTCTCTTCGGAACTCCTGATTGTTACGGTTGACTACGGATACACCATACGAGCGAAGCTCAAACGCGATAAGTAGGTTGTGCGAATATT
Source organism: Ichneumon xanthorius (assembly GCA_917499995.1). Lineage (NCBI taxonomy): Eukaryota > Metazoa > Arthropoda > Insecta > Hymenoptera > Ichneumonidae > Ichneumon > Ichneumon xanthorius. The sequence continues at coordinate 159,371 of CAKJTD010000108.1, forward strand.
GGACTCTTATCGCGAAGGATTAACACACGATAGACGGTAATCCAGTCGGTGTATCAAGCGTACAAAGTGTACTGGCGGTTGGTAATTCAAAAGGACAGAAGTAAGCATAAATCGAGCATTAATGGTTGCAACATAATTACATATTAATAATAACGGCGCATTAATGAATAAATTGAAAAAGCGATAATGGATAAACCCATAAAGCAGTATTAAAGCATCAGTTTACAAGTTAATGAAGCATTAACAGATCAATAAAAAGCATCGATAGTAAAGCATTAATTGAGCACGAATCAAGGCTTGACTGCTCGTTTGTCCGACCTTAAATCAGCGTCCGGTAGAACGCACACTGTTCGGACAAAAAAGGGAACCTTAATCGAAGGTTCGTGGTAAGCATTGTTATATAATGAATATAACAATGTTACCTTTGTAAATCTCTGATGATATAAATATATTGTTAAACATACTAAATATATTGTTAAATAAACATTGTTAAATACTGATTAATACATTTGTACTTCACTTGGGTTCCAACCCTTTACTGAGCACATCCCTAACCTTACGAGCTAACGGCTCGCGCACGGAACCCAGATTAGCTACCTGAGTTTCTGCGGCATAACATTGGTGGCAGCGGTGGGATGCTCAGAGTGAAATAAACAATTAAAATACGAATTATCAAATCGCCAAAATCTCCGCAGAGTGCGGTGAAACTGAGGCTCCACGTGAGAGCGAAAAAAGGGAAAAGTTCCGCGAACCAGGGTCGACTAAGTGTTCGGGCGGACCACGGGTGCGATCATCGGATCGCCGTGGATTTCCCGTTATCCAAGCGAGATAACGGAAAGGTAGTCAACCGTAGTCTTCTGGGATCGCTGCAGGATCCCGAAGACCGTCGCCAAGGATTGGGACGTAAAAACAGAATCAGTAAGGGAGCCTGGAACCGAAAGGGTAATACGTCAAGGACTGGAAGGCATCCCGTAATGTGCAGGGTGTAAACCGTGACCCCGCATTACTTAATGAAAGTTTGATACGAGTGCGTAAAACACGTGTAGCACTGTTAGAGCAAGTCGGACGCTACTGCTAAATAACAGGGGTATATATATACCGCCAAAACAGAAAAAGGGTATACAGCAAACCCCAGAGTTGTCGTCCACAGCGGGTCAACGTGGGACAACTGCTGGGACAGGGGGCGAAGCGCTGCAGGTCGCAGCCAGCCTCACGCAGACGTGTCCAGACCGACTGAACGGACACACGGGGTAGTGGACACAGAGTCACTCCATAGGAGCAACCTAAACCACGGGGATTCCGCGAGACCGCCGCACGAAGAAAGTGCGCGGCAAGGATCCACCGTCAGGGTACGGAGTTGTAAACTGAAAGACCGAGTGGTGCAGAAAATGCATCGCGATTCAATTGACATGCCTCAGGGCTCAAGGTCGGGGTTGGAGACGTGCTCTGGGAAACAAGAGTCGTCTGCCTCTCTACAGCGCCAACTTGTTACGTTGCAGCAGGGTGCGGGAGAGAGCGTGAAAGCATACGCTGCCCGGGCCGAAAAAATCACCGTACGGATGATAGAGCAACTGTGTGAGGGAATCGACGCACGGAGCGTTGGCTACATAGCGGAAGCCACCTGGAAGTGGGCACAGTCGCCCGGCACTGAAGTCGAGGGACCTCGATCTTCCGAATGAAGTGTACAACTATTGCAAGACATCTGGGCATATCCGGAAGGATTGCCAGCAACGTAAACAAGTCGAGGTCATGAAAAATAAACGTGAACAGCAGCGAGAGGCGGGAGCGAGTAAAATCTCCGCGCAGCAGGAGACCGTCAGAGTGTCACACGGCGGAACCGTCACGGGTACAGTTGGGCCCACAAGGAAGGCCTGCAAGTGCACCCTGGAAGAGAAAAATCGGATGGACATGGGTTACAAACCATGCCACATGGAAGCCTTCGACTGAGCTGAGGAAGTCGAAGCATACTACGCGCGAACTCAAGAGCTGCCAGCCTCCAACGTAGAGGAACATTTGGCGAGACTTGAGCAAGTGATGGGAATGTTACGGACGGACCGTCACCCTCAAGGAAATGGCAGGGCACCGGGGGTGGTCAAACCAACAGTAGTGGAGAAACGTGCCGGGTGCACCGCTACAGGGCCTTCCCCGGGCCCGGATAAGAAACACGATCAAAAGTGTCATATATGCCGAGCAACGGGACACCTCGCACGAGGATGTTCGCAGGGTTTAACCCCGAACAAGAAATTGAAATCGACGGATGTTACATGCTATTACTGCAAACGGCCAGGACACGTGTGGAAAGTATGCAGGGCCCGACTTCGGAAACCAGAGGGACAGTAATCATAACCGGTAGCGGAAAAAAGCGGAAAAAAAATCGGTCCCACCGTGAACGTGGTACTTCACGAGCAATTTCAAAGAAGGTTGAAATCGATGGAAAATCGACAAATCGACCGATGAGTAAAGTGATTTCTAAAAAAATTGAATCTGTAAAAAAATTTTTGTTCATACGTGCTGGTTAATCACTCGTTTTCGCGTGTTATCTGCTTGACGGATATCGGTTGGGTGAACTGAGTAGCTTGACCGACCCGTTCGAGAGGTTTCATTGTGAAAAGGTGTGAACCGAAGACCCTTGCTTGCTAATCCTGCTCAGCAAGGTGGAACCTGCCAACCAACTCACGGGGTGAGTCCAACGCTGGATAGCGAGAGGTGACAACAGACCTCATGAAACAACGTGAAATTCTACGGGACATGGGGATGCTACGAAACAACGGAATACAACGACCATCAAGGTCAAACGCAACGACAAAGAACTTCAAGATAACTGCCTGTGTAAAACATCTTTTGTTTCAGCAGCAAATACTGTACGAGGGAAAGTCAGTAAGCGACCGAACTATTATCCAAACGAACATACTGCGTTCAAAGAGAAATAAATTCACCCTATCGAGAGGTTCAGGGATGGAATCAACGATTACAAACGCTACTCCAGGTCACGATAATGCACAACCGGAAATGACATGCCGTCAATTGGCAAAATAAGTCACGCGATTGTCTCTCGGACGTCATTCTCAAATTCGGTATAGAGACTTAAAAACGTTCGTTTTTAACACTGAATCCTGATGGTGAAAACCCCAACGTCGACGCGTTTACAAAATATTGTAGAGCTGCCGGGTCAGCTGATGAACCCCACGAGGAAAACTGTTTAACCACGTTCATCCAGACGAAACTGGCCAAAACGGCTTTAGAATGAACGGTAGGAAAACGATTCAGAACTTTGGCAGAGTTACTTGAAACCCTAAGACATGCTAAATTCCAAAAAATGATTTCGGAAAATATATGCAACAAGCTACGAGTCTCTTTCGCAAGTGAAATGAAAGTATTACGGATCACGCATGCAGAACTTCGGAACATACGTCTGGGAAACAATCTACCCCGAACGCGAAAAGCCGTCAAAAGATAATTGATTACTGGTCAACTCATCCGTGGCCTAGATATTCCAACGATTATAATTTTGGACAGGCAACGTTCCCCGACGCAGGAGGAAGCGGCCAATATAGCCACGCGCACGGAGATTGATGCGCGCAATCGGGAGGAAATTCATCGGGAAGAATTAACCTGAAATAATACTTGTGACGTAAAGATTGGGGAATTCGTTTGCAATCGAATTATTGCCCACCTGCATTCGAGTACTTCAAAGATTACTCCATGCCATTTTTGTCGCCAGAAAGGACGCCAGAAACGTGACTGTCCCCGGTCCATAAAGTGTATAAAACACCCGATACAACATATATATATCGAAAAATATATACGATAATAATATTAGCGGGTTTGAGGCATCCAGGCTTAAGCACCAAAGCGGATACTTATCATTTCCGCTGGAAAAGTCGGATCCATCCCAGTCGGGAAAATACCTCGAGGTTAAGGAGGTTAATTGGGTCAAAGGCTAAAGAGATTGAGACCGGAAAAGGACGAAAAGGATACAAGAACTTAAAAGGAAAAAGGTTAAAAAGTAAAATGAGCGTACACGATGTTGTATCCGCAGAGACTCAGTTAGCTACTCTGAGTACTGCGGGAGCCGCTAGCTCAAAGGTTTTGGGATTTATCCAGTAAAGGGTTGAAACCCAAGTGAATTATAAAAGCACGATTTATTATATCAATATTAATTACAATAGTTTATTCAAGATTATTTACCAATAGTTGTGTAGTACACTCTGTACGCTTATCTTCCTTCCGAAGAGAGTATATGTTTTACGGTATAACTAACTGACCGTAACGTTGTTCAGATTAAAATCGGACTGCTGAATGCCTGCTCGTCGTCTCTTATATAGGGGTAAGAGTAGGCATGTCAGCTTAATTTTTACAATCTCAGCTATTTTGCAATTGTTTAAACAATTATTGCTTTCGGGTTTCCGATATTTCCCAATAGCTGACTCGGCTAATTACTTGCTAATTTCTTAAATGCTATTTGTTACTTCCATGTTTCGCAATATGTCGCGTGCTCGCTTCTTCCGTATTTCGCAAGGCGTTGTGTGCTCGTTGCATACCGCGATTATTGAGTAAGCGCATTCCCCGAATAATCGGGCGTTGACCCGGGGTACAACATCCCTCCCCCCTAAGGAGGAAAAGAAATTTACGATTTCTTTTCGTCTCGTCTCCGGCGAGATTTATTTTTTAATGTACCCCGTGCCTCGGGTTTTTAGGCTTTTCTTGGGTTATTTATTAAACGGTGGAATATGCGCGGCCAGTGTAGCGTGGAAGCGGCTTCCAAAGTTGCTGACGATGGCGGGTGGATGTCCGGTGAAGTGCTTAGCACGGCGTTTCGTGCCTATATTAGCTGGGCATTTTGCAATTTTTTCGTGCATTGTGACTACGACCACTATCAGCTTTAATTCGTTCTGTCGTTATGGATCCGCCAGCGTATAAGGTAAGTCTCTTAGAAATATATATATATATATATTATTTTTTTTTTTCACCGGAGCGTTTGATTTGGACGATTTTAAAATCTCCGTTTCTCCTGTTTTTTGTTTCAGAGGAGGCGTGTTGCGCTGTGCTGTTGGGAGGCATCCTACAGTCCGGAGGAGAGCCCGGAGGCTGCGCCCGGTCGTTCACCGAGCCCGGAAGTTGAGATCGTCGAGGTCGTGGGGGACGTTGGTTCCCGGTCGGCAGTTTCCCCTGAGCCGGAGGTCATCGACTTGGTTTCCGATGGGGAATCTTCTGCCGATGGAGGTTCCTTCCGGGCATCCTCTGTTTCCTCGGACGAGGATTCGCTGTCCGATCTCTTCGACGGAGATTCATTTTCTGATCTCCTCGACGGGGGTTCGTTTTCGGATCTCCTTGACGAGGATGCGTTTTCGGAGACCGATTTGTCCTTCAGCGAGGACTCGCCTCCGCTCACCACTGGGGATTTTGGGCTGCAGACGGGTACTCTGATCCCCTGGGACGGCGGCGTTACTCCTTCCCAACCGGTATCCGATGTGTGGCCGGTCCAGGGTCCCGGGTTTGGCTATCGGCCGGCGGGTGCCTCGGACTCGGAGTCGGAGGTCGAGGACGACGAGGATCCGATATCACGGATGTGGCGTGCCGAGCGGGGCGAGATGGATTGGCGTCGGGCTGAGTGGTACTGACCACCGAGTCTCGCTTCCCTTCGTTGGGGTTTATAATTTCCCTTTTTTTGTATATCTATATTTTATGTTTTTCGGGGAAATAAATATATTTTAATGTATTTTATGTGTTTTCCCGTTAATTCCCTTTTATTCTGCGAGATTAGGTTAAGCGGCACGGGGCAGGCGTATGGTCTCTTGTTTCGCCCTTCGGCACAGGGCATTAATGATAATATAGCCGGCAAGTGCGAAGAGGGCGACCGCACCGACGGAATATTGTCCGACCACGTGGTATAGCGACGTGGGATTCCTCGTTTCGTGGGTGGTGGTTCTGTCCAGGTTCTCTTGCATATTCCTTATCTGAGTGCCGACTTCGTTTAATTCTCGCGGATTGGTTACTGCGTGCTCGAGCGTTGTTTTCCGGCTTTCGCGTATCGGCTTCGGTATTTCTTCTGCCTCGGCGGGGAGCAGGGTAAGGTTGTAGCTCGGCACATAGCAGGTGTCGTTTATTCGTTGCTTCCATCGTCGCACCGTCTCGAGCTTGAAGGCCGCTGTGGTGACCGTGCATCGTTCCTGGAGGGTCACTAGCCCCGCGCCGTGTAATATTTCCTGCTGCGTCGGCTTTCCTTGGCAGCCGACGCTCGCCGTCTCTTCGCTCGGCGCTATGTACAGCCATTGCCCTGGCTGACGCATACCCATCACGAGAGTATGTGTGAGGAGTATGATTTTCTTCGGACACGGTTGTCCGTGACCTACCGCACCCTCGATGTATAATCGTATGCTGCATGGCGCGTCTTCGGTGATCGCCATAACTGGGTGCAGGGGTTTGCAGTAGTATTTGTCGTCGGCGGTCTTGCAGGCTTCGAGGTCACGTTCCGTCATCCGGATGTATTGCCGGTTCTTCCGGTCTACTACCACGACATCCTCCGTGGTATCTATGTAATAGTAGGTGTTGTTGCTTCCCCTCCGCGGGAGGGGGTACACGTAGTTTAGGTTGTATTCGGACGATCCGATAAGGGGGATTTCCAGGATAAGAGTTACCACTCCCTCCTTCCGGTAAGCTCGAGCCGTTGCCAGGCGGAGTATAGCTGCCGCGTTATGTCGCGCGATGGGACGCGGGAAGCTGTGTCCTCTTGGTAGATGTGGCAACGCCTCCGTCAGGTATTTCGTGAGTGTGGCTGGGGTCACGGTTGAGGCACTCACTGTGCCGGATGCCACCTCGGAGAATAATTCTGTCATTTTATCTACCTCTCGCAGGTATGCTTCGACAGAGGCTTCGATTAACGTCAGGCTTTCGTCGAAGTGTTGTCTGTCGCGTAATGCGTCGGTTCGGTTTTGGAAATAACCGTCTACGGTGTGCACCATGGTGAACAATTTTTGTAGATTTCTTTGTGATGCTTGCGAGGTTTCGTTGAACATTTCGATCGTTGTTTCTACGACCTGCAGTTGTTTTTTCATGCCTTCCTTTAGCGTATCCTGTGTATCTCGGAGGGTCGCGATTTCTGCTTCGAGCCGTTCCCCATCGTCGGCGTCCATTTTGCCGGTTATGGCTTTCAGCACCGTTCCGAGTCCGTTAATTAATCCTCGGCGTTTGCGGCTCGGTTTCACGCCGATGAGATCCTGCACAACCCCCACATTTTCCTCTATTTTTTCAGAGAGTCGTACGAGGTGTTCCAGCATCTCGGCGCAATGTCCGTCCGGGCTCCCGAATTTTTCACACTTCGTCCGAACCTCGTCAAGCTGGGCTTTTATCCGTAGCTCCATAAAGGCCATGTTTTTTAGATTCATGCGTATGGCCAGTGTCCAGACGTCGGTGTATGGATATAGTGTGCCGACCTTTTCGAAGTATAGCCCTGGGGCGTTTTCGAATTGTTGAATTGTGTATGGCTGGTCCGTGGGATGGGCCGCGGCCTGCGCGCTTACCACCAGTAACCTGGAATTTTATTCATTTATTTATCTTTTTCATTCTTTCCTATTGCGAAGCCTTGTCGAAAACCGGTGACCGTCTTGTGGGTTTTTTTTTCTATTCGTCCACGTAATTTCTTAGACGGTCTACATGCACTTTTACCATCCGCCGTCCTTGGCGGAGGGTGTAATTGCACGGCGGGTGTATCTCCTCGATGGGATACTGTCCGATCCACTGTAACTCCCCCCCCCCTCTCGCGACCCTCATAGCCGACACTGCAGGAGAGCCCGCTGCCGCGCACGTCCACGGGCAGGCCAAGTGGCGCCATCGGACGGGATCGGGCGGTCAACCGATCGATAGAGACACCACGCATGCTCCCAGAGGCTAGAGCGGGTGGCCCGCCAAGTACCGCCAGCGCCACACCGCACCAAGAAAGAGAAATATAAGGCAATATCGATCAAGGCCAAACCACGGAAAAAGCGAGGGAAAAATAAGAACGGCAATTGGACAGAAATGACGCCACCTAAATCAAGGTCGACACCCGATTAGCGATAAGCCTGAAAGGGTTAATACGTCACAGAAGGACCCATACAGGATTGGAGGACGAGGGAAGCAAAACCCGCTGGACCAATAGAAAAATTGGATATGGAAGGACCGAGTACGCGTGCGCCGATCCGCCAAAATTATACAAATTTCGAGAGTAGGAGTCAAAAATCCGGATATAAAAAGGACGACAAATCGACCGGAAACCAGTTAATCATCTCACCGGGTCTACACCATCTCTCCAGGACTACCAGCAAAAAGTGAAAGTGAAAAAGAAAAAGTAAAAGTGACTAAAAGTGAAATCGGGCCAAAAAGGACTTATAAAAATCGGTGAGTCGGAACTTATAAAAACTTGGTGCTTTCGAACTTATAAAAATTAGTGGAATTTCGAACTTATAAAAATTAGTGAAATTTCGAACTTATAAAAATTAGTGAAATTTCGAACTTATAAAAATTAGTGAAATTTCGAACTTATAAAAATTAGAGAAATTTCGAACTCATAAAAATCAGTGATATTGCGGACTGGGGAAGATTAGCGAAATTTCGGACTTGTCAAAAGCAGTGAAATTTCGGGCTTAGAAAAAATAGTGAGCTTCCAGACACATAAGAACTGGTGAAGCTACGAACTTATAAAATTCCACGACAAACGGAAACCCAACAAAGTGGTGACAAGTGGATCAGAAGTGACAGGTGAGAGCCACAACAAGCCAACAGCACGTAACCCTGGCAACGAAGGGAACGCTGCGGTAAAGTGACCAAGGTACCCGGTCAGAAGAGCTGAAGTGACGGGGAATAAATTTTACAACGCCGAGGACGCGAAGAAGGCACACCCAGGCCTTCTATCACTCTCCCAGAGGGTAGCTGTACCGAGATACCGAGGTAAAACCGCAATATTATAAAATAAATGCCAATTGCAAATCGCGAGGTGAGCGAGCTGTCACCGTCGGCGCGGGCCTTGACGTCACAGGTGAGGCTGGCCGGGCGCGGCGGCCATCTTAGGAGCGCGGGCGACCGAGCCACTAGCGGACCTTCACAGCGCGTTTGCATGCGGCGAACGGTAAAGTAACCGGGCAACGGCTGACACCAGAAAATAAACTCGGGAATTAAAAGTCACCACTCCAAGCTGCTAAATACATCCATAATAAGAGGAATCATAATCGAATAGTAGAATAAGCGTTTTTTTTCTGTACATTGAATTCTTTTCACCATAAATTACCGATAAGAACGGGAATTAATAAATTAAGCGAACACACGAAAATTGAAAAAGTGTAAATTCGTAACCGCATAAATAAACACAATCGTTGTCACATCAAATAAAAGCGTCTCTTACACCTCAACCCATAATTCCTAGACGGTCGAGCACACGAATCCCCCCGTCTGAGGGCCCTTTCCTGTACAGGAGGCGCACGAATTCAGGGAATTTATTGTAAGGAAGCTTGCTCCCGTTACATTTGGCGCCCAACGTGGGGCTCGACCAAAAAGGAATTCGAGGTGTAAGGGCGGCCAAAACGCGACCGCGGAACGTAAAGTAACAAAAAAAAAAAAAAAAAGAAAAAAAAAAAAAAAAAAAAAAAATGGAGAAATCCTGGGATCAAGAGGTACGGGAGCTCGAGTTAATGGGCATGGTAGAGGACGTCCGTCAGCTTCGGGACGCACAGCGCGAGAAAGAAAGGGAACGACGGGCGTCCCAAGGAGAAAAAGAAAAAGCTACCGACGAATCTCACGCATCGGCAGGCGAACAGTCGGATACAGAAGACGGCGAAAACGAGGCAAACCTGACAAATTTAACCTTGGATTGGGAGTCCACGACGGCCGATCATCTTCTCGGACGGAGAGGAATCAGGAACCAGGAAGAGCTGAACCGCCTGTCCATAATCCCCCACGATCAGGCGAGGCCACAGGCCGATAAAACGCCTCATCCCGACGAATCGGAGGAGGAAACGAGAAAGGACCAAGGAGCTCGTGGTAATCCTACGAGCGGATACAGCCTCGAGGATGTCATGAAAGCGCTGACGAGCATGGCCGCCGATAACAAGCAGGAGTTCGCCGATCTTAAGGGCACGCAAAGAAGGAAAGAGGAGGAATGTGTCGCTCGGGGGAGAGCGTTAAAAGAGGAAATGCTGGAGGCGCTTACCAAGGTGGCCCAGGACGTCGAGCAGTACACGGACAGGAAAGTCGCGACGATCCAGGCGGCCTTAAGGGAGGAACAGGAGCCCACGAACGACCTGGTTCGGGACAGATTAGCGGCACAGGACATTACTCTGGTTGACATAGCCGGCAAGTTAGAGCACGTGACCGACAAATCAACCCAGGCCTTGAAAAAGGCCGAAGAAAATGCGAAAAAAATACGGGAATACGCGGCAAGGGTACAGGCAGAGATGTCTCGGACCGTGCAGGGAAATGCAACATTCTGCGGTCTAAATGCCAGTAAGGCGTACGTGGCATCGAAGAAGCTTCCTACCTTCAAAGGCGACGGAGTGGAGCGACCTATGCAGTATTTAAAGACACTCAGGGATCACTTCAGTGCCATCGAACCCGAAGGCCCGGAGTTTCGGTGCATGATGAGCGAGGCGATGATCGAAACGGCACGAGATTGGTGGCTTCTGGTTGCTCCGGAAATCTCGAGCATCGGGGAGTTCGAGGAGGCATTCCGAACAAGGTACTGGGGCCGAGAATTGCAGGACAAGGTTAAGCGACACCTGGAATTCGGCTCGTACTACGACGAGGGACAACGTCTCACCAAAGCCGAATACGCGACACGAGTCATCGGAAACGTCCGCGACTTGACTGAACCGATCGGCGACCAAGAAACGATCCGCCGCCTCGCAAAACACTTTGATGAAAACCTAAGAACAGCGATCCTCATGCGAAACGGGTGCAAGGTAAGCGAGCTGATCGAGCTGCTAGAGAGCAGTGACCTTGGGGGAGCGGTAAACCCGAGGAATCAGGGCAGCAAGCCTTACGGGCAGGGGTTCAATGGAAATCGAGGAAATGGTAGGGGAAATGGTGGAGAACAGCGCCACTGGCAGCAGAACGGTCCGTCGCAACCGATGAACCCTCCGTACGGTCGAGCCCAAACACCGCAACAACCGAGGAATCAGTGGCAGGGACCACCAGGGGCAGTGCCGTCGCCGAACTTTTCGGTACCGCCGCCATTTTTCCAAATGACGCCGCCCACGACACCGGCCGCGACGATGCAGCAGGGTCAAGGAGCGAGGGCGGGCGCTCTCGGCGGGAGCCAGGGAAACGCATGAACGTTGCGTCCGTAGGGTACGGCAATAGACCACGAGACGCAACGGCGGCCGCAATGATATCCGAAAAACGACGAGAAGGAGAGAAGAAGTGGGAAGAGAGAAAGAAAAGGGAGAGAGAGCGAAGAGAAGCAGATGAAAAGAAGGAAGAAAGAAGGAAACACGAGGCGAAAGAGCAAGAAAAAGAACGGATAAAAATCGAGAAACAAAGAGAGGTAGAAAGGAAAATAAAAGAGAGAATGAAACGCGAGGATAAAGAGAAAGAAGAAGAAAGAAGAAAATTCGAGAAAGAAAAAGAACGGAGAGAGGCAGAAAGGAAAAAGCGAAAGGAAGAGTGTTGGCAGATGAGACAAGGAAAGAGAGAGAGGGAGAGAGAGGCTGCGAGGGACTCCAAGGAAGAAGCGACCAACTCCGCGAGAGACTTGACGAACATCTACACGGTCGAATCGTTGGAAGAACGGAAAGGATTATCGAGGAACGGGGGAGAGATGGATCCAAGGAAGGGGGAGAAGAAGAAAGAAATGGACCCGGAGACGGTCGGGACCAAAGAGGGCAGGAGGAAGGATCATCAAACCCAACTCATATCCAGACCGGTTTCGGCGCCAACGACGACCGAAGAGAAGGAAATCAAGGCTATCGGACAGGGAGCAATTCCGAAGACAACGGAAAAAAAAATCCGGACGATCTTCGAGAGTCCACAAGATTATCTGCTCGATATGGAAGACTCTGGAGGAAACGTAACTTACGACGAAACGCGACCCATGTGCCCCGAGGTGCCGATCGGTCTCGAGGGAACGATGGCCAGTGCGTTAGTCGACAGCGGCAGCGAAGTTTCTTGTATTTCGGAGGAATTTCATCTGCAGAACCGCGAGGCTTTTAGAAATTGTCCGATGTTGCCGGTAACATCTCTAAATGTGGTGGGAGCATTCGGAGGCAGTTCCGGAAGAGTGAGACGACAAATGATGATAAAAGCGAAGGTATACGGGTCGGAGGCAGATATCAATCTGCTAGTAATTCCAAAACTGCAGAAATCGGTGCTCCTCGGCATCGACGCCATGGACAAGCTGGAAGTGTTCGTAGATACGCACGAAAAAGCCATCAGGGTGCGAGACCGGATCGTAGGACGGCTAAAACGAGGCTATTGGCAGATGGAGGAAAACGACGAGGAAGGAGCGGAGGAACACAAAAAAATGGGGGAGAGCCGAGCGATCCTCGCACGAGTCGAAGGGACGGACGAAACGGAAGAAACGGAGGACGCCGGAACAATACCAGTGATGAGCGGGGAAATTCGAGACCCTGCCGACGAGTGTCTACGGGAAGAAGAGGTCGACGAAAAGCTTCTAGAGTTCCCCGACGTGGACACCGATACGCAACAGGCTTTCAAAGCTCTGGTTTTTGAGTACAGGGATGTATTTCGGAAACGACCAGGCCGAATGCAGGCGTACGAACACCGACTTATCCTCAAAAACGAAAAACCATTCGTAGCGCGCTCATATCCGGTTCCCATGGCCTACCGAGGAAAGGTCGCCGACGAAATACACAACATGCTTGCACAAGGGATCATCCAACGATCGACAAGCACGTACATTAACCCTATGGTAACGGTGATTAAACCAAACGGGGACGTACGGTTGTGTCTTGACGCACGACAACTGAATGAGCAGCTCGAAGGAGATTACGACTCCTCGTTACCGACGGAGGAGATTTTCCAAAAATGTGGAGGCGCGAAGGTCATGTCGACACTCGACTTAACCAGCAGTTTCTGGCAAATTCCGCTGCACCCGGACTCAAGGAAATACACGGCATTCCGTCACGAAAACAAGTGCTACGAGTTTACCGTAACACCGTTCGGATTAAAAACGAGCACGGCAGCCCTTGTCCGAGGATTGGATATTGTTCTACAGAACACCGGAGATTATATCGTAAACTTTGTAGACGATCTACTCGTAGTGTCGGCGGATATCCAGCAACACCTGCAGCATCTCCGAAAATTGTTTTCTAAAATCCGAGAACATGGGATGACCTTGAAGATGGAAAAATCTCATTTTTTCCGGAAGGAGGTAAAATTCCTTGGACACGTAGTAACAACCAAGGGCATCCAGCCCCAGCCGGATAAAATAAAATCAATTAAGGACTTCCCAAGGCCACGCAACATAAAGCAGCTACGAGGTTTCCTCGGCCTGGTAAATTTTTACACAAAATTTACAAGCCGACACGCCGAAGAGACGATACCATTACTGGAGCTTTTGAAGAAGGGAACGCTATGGGAATGGACCCCGCGACACGAGGAAGCATTCAAACGGGTAAAGGAGCTGTTCTGCGAGTCCGTCGTCCTCGAACACCCCGACGTGAAGAAACCGTATATCCTCACAACGGACGCAAGCGACTACGCGCTCGGTGCGACGCTCGCGCAGGCCGACGAAAACGGAGAAATCGGCGTCATAGCGTTCGCGAGTCGGACACTCAAAGGAGCAGAAGTCGGATATATAACTACTGAGAAAGAATTGCTCGCCATCGTCTGGGCGTTGCAAAAATTCCAAAGCTATCTTAAAGGGGCAAAGATAACAGTAATCACGGACCATAAGGCTCTGGTTTTCCTCAAAAGCTGCAGGTTCGCGAGCGACCGATTATTGAGATGGGCATTGCTACTCCAAGGGTACGATTTAACCGTGGAACATCGGCCGGGAAAATCGAATCAGGTCGCGGACACCCTCAGCCGATTAAGGGACCACGAATATGCGCCCGAGGAGACGACGCGGGGAAAAACGATTATCGCGGCTCTAGCACAAAAACCCTCAAAACTACTGACAAGGAAGATGCGCGAAATCGGCACAATACAGCGAGGTCAGGAAGATCTGAAAGAAATAATCACCCGGCTAGAAGAAGGGAAAGAAGTCGAGAAACAACAGAAGAACTACCGACTAAGCGAAGGCGTACTGCAAAGGGCGGCAAAGACCGGCCAGTGGAAAGTGGTTCTGCCGGAAGAACTGAAAGAACCACTCATCGAGGAATGCCATCGTATGTATGGGCATATCGGGTCGAGCAAGGTTTTCAACATGCTGAACGAAGATTTTGCATATCCTCGTTTCGCGAAGAACGTCAGGCATCAGCTCGCAACATGCGACTCATGCCAGAGGACGAAATGCGCGGTCCAAAACAGCTATGCGAGCATGCAGACGATCGTGCCAGAGGGACCCGGAGATATAGTCTCGATCGACTTTTTCGGACCGTTACCACAGTCTACCGGAGGAGTAAGACACATTCTGGTCACGTTGGATGCTTTCACAAAATACGTCGTCCTGTACCCCATGCGGAAGGCAAACACGAAGACGGTCATCACGAAAATGAGCACGGATTACATTCCGAAGCATGGGAAGCCCAAAAAACTGCAATTCGATCATGGCACCCAGTTCACGGCCAAGGCTTGGAAAAAATGGCTGGAGGACGAAAACATCCGAGGGATATTCTCCTCGATCCGACACCCGCAGGGAAACATCGTCGAACGAGTGAATCGGGAACTAGGGCGATTCTTTCGCACTTTCTTAACGGATAAACACACGGCATGGGCAAGATGGGTGCCGATAATACAGGACTGTATTAACGACACGCCACACGATACCACTGAGTACACACCAACCGAGCTACAAACGAAGAAACCGCCACACCGACCATGGAAGAATTGGATACCCGCTTTACGACAGAAATCCATGGAACTCGAAGATTATACGAGGAAACTCGAAAAAGCACAGCTCCGAATTGCGCAGAAGGGCAGAAAGAGGGCCGAAAAATTCGACGACTGCCACCGACTGGTAACATACGAGGAGGGAGAGTTAGTCTTGGTGAAAGCACTAAACGTCTCGAGCCAGGACGACAAAGTCGCGGCCAAATTCATGCCGCTATACGAAGGGCCGTACCAGATCGATCGCTGCGTAGGGCTCGCAACATATCTCCTCGTGGATCCAAAAACAAGGAAACTAAGGGGAAAGTTCCATGCGAGCCTATTAAAGAAGTACAAAAAGAAAGGTAACTCCGAAAACAAAGAAGAATCCGAAGAAAAAAAAATAAAAATAAAAGAAAAGAAGATAAAAACAAAAATAGTGATAATACAATGGAATAATAAGGAGATAAAAACAATAATAGTAAGAATCCAATAAGATAACAAGATAAAAACAATAAGAGTGATAATACAATAAAAGAATAAGAAGATAAAAGCAATAAGAATACAATAATGATAATGTAAGAATAATAAGAATATCAAAATAACAAGAGTATAATCATCACCAAGAGGAAAAGAACGAGCGGAAGGAAAGGGTTAAACTGAGCCATGAGCGACCGCGACGGGAAGGCACCTAGCCAGCCGCCCGCCGCCGGCATACTAACACCGGAGACCCGAGACCTGTAGCAAGAGACGTACAGCAAGAGACGGCTAAGCAGAAAGGGTACGAACATCCACACAAAGAGGACGAGCCGATAACGGGACGCGGAGGCCGGGAGGCAAAAGCCTGGGAGTGCGAGGAGTGCGGCGACGCACGCCTCACGGCGCCCGACAAAGACAGCCGCAGCATAGGCGGAACCCGTCTCAACACCGCTTAACCAGGCGACACACCCGCTAAAATCTCCCGAGATCCCTCCGAGTAAGCGCCACTGTAGCACAGGAGAGACAGCGCGGCGCCAAGACAAGAAACCCCCACTACCGAGGCCGACCTAGGCTAACGCGGAAGGCCGGCACGCGCGCGACATCGAGGATCGATGCGGCGGTCGATACCGGAGAAGATGACCAGGAAGATAACGCCAACGGGCCAATCAGGAGAACCGGACCCGAGCAACCCGCCAATACGGACGAGGCACGGATAAGAAAAAGATTGAAAGATCAAGGCCGCGGGATAAAGCCCAAAAAAACACACAGCAGATAACTAAAAAGCTGAAAAAATGAAAGGGAGAGGGCAGAGAGGACCCCCCACCGGACCCGGAAGGCAAAAGAAAGCTCAGAACAAAGGCGAACGTGAAATAAAGCAAACCTCGTGGCGGTGGAAAGACAGATAATATATATAATTTTAGATAAAGAAATATTGAAAAAAAAAAAAACCAAGTTTTTTTTATATAAAAAAAAAAAAAAAAAAAAAAAAAAAAAAAAAAAAGTGGAGAAAAAACCATGGCCACCTTCAAGTGTTACCCGGCTTATTTCCTCGAAGGAAGATACACGGATACCACGGTAATAGCCGCACTAAACCCGTCAAGATTCTATGTCCACCTGGCCGATCCAAACGGCACCCGGACGCGCATCTTGAGCGATTTCGCCAACACCCCGGTAAGCCACCACGAAATCTACAACATCTGGGAGGATGAAATCTTCCCGGCCGCACCAGTCCTAGTCAGGCACCAAGACTGTTTTTACCGAGCAGTTGTAACGGCCGAGCCCGACGAAGACGAAGACATATGGGTATGGCTCGGAGACTGGGCGATAGCGATGCCCGCGAGACGGGAGGAACTATACACCGTTCCTCGAGACCAGCTCGTATTGCCCTTCCAGGCCATAGCTTGCGGCCTCGACAAACTCCGGCCGGCTCAAGGCAGGGAATGGAGCGACGAGGCAAACCGACTCCTCAAGGATATCGTCGAGGACCGACAATGGACCCTGGTCGTCGAAAACACCGACACCGGCGCAGATGCTATATGGGTCAACCTGGAGCCGTCCCAGGCAGCGATAACCCGACCCCGGGACCAACTCATCGAGGCAGCAGAAGCAAGGGAGGGGCCCAACCCCCCCCGGTTCGACTGGGGAACGGATGGGGCCCAGCTTTGCGACCGGACTCAGCGACCCCGGGACGGCATATGGGAGGACGACGAGGACGACGAGGAAGAAGACGACGACTCGGGAATCGAGGACCCGGACACCTCCGAAATTACAAGTGATTCCGACGGCGCCGAACGATGAAAAAAAAAAAAAAAAAAAAAAACAAAGAAAACTGTCTACATACAATAAACGCTTATGTAAAATAAAAATAAAATTCTTCACTTTCCAAAAAGCCGACTGCACTTCGAAATTAAACCGAAAAAAAAAAAAAAAATATATATATCTAACAAAACAAAGAGAAAAAAGGAAGAAGCGAATAGAGAAAGGAAACAACTGGGGAAAGAGCGCGCACTTTCCCCAGTGGTTTGGGGGAGAATGTAACTCCCCCCCCCCTCTCGCGACCCTCATAGCCGACACTGCAGGAGAGCCCGCTGCCGCGCACGTCCACGGGCAGGCCAAGTGGCGCCATCGGACGGGATCGGGCGGTCAACCGATCGATAGAGACACCACGCATGCTCCCAGAGGCTAGAGCGGGTGGCCCGCCAAGTACCGCCAGCGCCACACCGCACCAAGAAAGAGAAATATAAGGCAATATCGATCAAGGCCAAACCACGGAAAAAGCGAGGGAAAAATAAGAACGGCAATTGGACAGAAATGACGCCACCTAAATCAAGGTCGACACCCGATTAGCGATAAGCCTGAAAGGGTTAATACGTCACAGAAGGACCCATACAGGATTGGAGGACGAGGGAAGCAAAACCCGCTGGACCAATAGAAAAATTGGATATGGAAGGACCGAGTACGCGTGCGCCGATCCGCCAAAATTATACAAATTTCGAGAGTAGGAGTCAAAAATCCGGATATAAAAAGGACGACAAATCGACCGGAAACCAGTTAATCATCTCACCGGGTCTACACCATCTCTCCAGGACTACCAGCAAAAAGTGAAAGTGAAAAAGAAAAAGTAAAAGTGACTAAAAGTGAAATCGGGCCAAAAAGGACTTATAAAAATCGGTGAGTCGGAACTTATAAAAACTTGGTGCTTTCGAACTTATAAAAATTAGTGGAATTTCGAACTTATAAAAATTAGTGAAATTTCGAACTTATAAAAATTAGTGAAATTTCGAACTTATAAAAATTAGTGAAATTTCGAACTTATAAAAATTAGAGAAATTTCGAACTCATAAAAATCAGTGATATTGCGGACTGGGGAAGATTAGCGAAATTTCGGACTTGTCAAAAGCAGTGAAATTTCGGGCTTAGAAAAAATAGTGAGCTTCCAGACACATAAGAACTGGTGAAGCTACGAACTTATAAAATTCCACGACAAACGGAAACCCAACAAAGTGGTGACAAGTGGATCAGAAGTGACAGGTGAGAGCCACAACAAGCCAACAGCACGTAACCCTGGCAACGAAGGGAACGCTGCGGTAAAGTGACCAAGGTACCCGGTCAGAAGAGCTGAAGTGACGGGGAATAAATTTTACAACGCCGAGGACGCGAAGAAGGCACACCCAGGCCTTCTATCACTCTCCCAGAGGGTAGCTGTACCGAGATACCGAGGTAAAACCGCAATATTATAAAATAAATGCCAATTGCAAATCGCGAGGTGAGCGAGCTGTCACCGTCGGCGCGGGCCTTGACGTCACAGGTGAGGCTGGCCGGGCGCGGCGGCCATCTTAGGAGCGCGGGCGACCGAGCCACTAGCGGACCTTCACAGCGCGTTTGCATGCGGCGAACGGTAAAGTAACCGGGCAACGGCTGACACCAGAAAATAAACTCGGGAATTAAAAGTCACCACTCCAAGCAGTTAAATACATCCATAATAAGAGGAATCATAATCGAATAGTAGAATAAGCGTTTTTTTCTGTACATTGAATTCTTTTCACCATAAATTACCGATAAGAACGGGAATTAATAAATTAAGCGAACACACGAAAATTGAAAAAGTGTAAATTCGTAACCGCATAAATAAACACAATCGTTGTCACATCAAATAAAAGCGTCTCTTACACCTCAACCCATAATTCCTAGACGGTCGAGCACACGAATCCCCCCGTCTGAGGGCCCTTTCCTGTACAGGAGGCGCACGAATTCAGGGAATTTATTGTAAGGAAGCTTGCTCCCGTTACACCACTTCGGCGTTAGCTTTGCTGAGCGTCCCCGACGCACCGTTTCGTCGTGTAATAATACGCGGTCTCCGACCTTGAACTTGATTTCTTTCGCCTTTCGGTCGTACTGTTCTTTGGCTTTTTCCTTTGCTGCTTTTAGGTTATTGTGCGCGGTAGACCAGGCCGCGCGTAGTGGTTCTCGTAATTCTTGCACGTAATCGTCGTATGCGTACGTGGGTCTGGGCTCCCTTTTTAGGGCTGTTGGTATCTCCGCATTGTCGCCATAAATCAGGCAGTGCGGCGTAAATCCGGTTGCCGTGTGGGGCGTCGTGTTATACGTGAACATGGCGTACGGTAACCACTCGTCCCAATTTCCTTGATCTTCGTCAATATACCCCTTAAGGTATTCGGCAAGCGTTCGGTGTGAGCGTTCAAGTGCCCCATTCGACTCGGGGTGGTATGCTGTTGTTTGAATTTTTTCTATGCGCCGTAATTTGCATACCCCCTTAAAGATCGCGCTCAGAAAATTCGTGCCTTGGTCGGTAAGGATGGTTTCTGGTGTCCCGTACCGGCAGATTATTTCTTTTGCGAACGCTTTCGCAACCTCGTTTGCTTGCTGGTTTTCCAGCGGTATGGCTACGCTGTATTTCGTAAGCAAGTCCTGGAACGTGAGAATATATTTATTTCTCGGTTCCGTTTCCGGTAGTGGGCCTACGATGTCCATGGCGCATTTTTGGAAGGCTCGAGTAGGTGTGTCGGTGATGACTAACGGCGCCTTTGTTGCCGGCCGAATTTTATTGCACTGGCACTTGTCACAGCGGCCCACATACGCTTCTATATCTTTTCGCATTCCGGGCCAGGAGTATCTTAATTTTATTCTTGCAAGCATTCGCGTGACTCCTTGATGCCCCCCGAGAGGCGCATCGTGATGCTCGTGGAGTATCTTGATTTTTTCCTCCTCGCTGAGACAGTCGCTGTCTGACCCGTTTTCTTCGTACTCCTTTTCGCGCGGCGCGTCGGGCTGACCGTCCGCGGACTCGTACTCCTGGCTGACCGTTGCTTCGTGCGGGCGAGTCTCGCCGTCGCTGTCCGTGTCGCTGCATACTTGCTCGGTATCCTTGTATGCGTGTGACCGGGTTACCACACATATGCGGCTGAGTGCATCCGCGTTGGTATTTTGCTTACCCGCCTTATACTGCACGTCGAACTCATGCTCCGATAATTTTATTTTCCAGCGCATGAGTCTCGACCCAGGGTCTTTGACACTGAATAGCCACGTTAGTGGTTTATGATCGGTGACTACGGTGAACCGAGTGCCGTATACATATGGGCGAAATTGTGCAATTCCCCATACGATTGCCAGAAGTTCTTTTTCCGTAGTCGTATAATTTTGCTCGGCTTTATTTAGCGTTCGGCTGGCGTAGCAGATTGGTAGATCTTCGCCTATTGGCCCTTGCGATAATATGGCCCCGATGGCCTTGTCCGAGGCGTCGGTGGTAACCACGAAGGGCTTCTCGAAGTCCGGATATTGGAGCACGGGCGCGGTCGTTAAGGCGCGTTTCAGGTCCTCCATGGCCTGTTCGTGCTTCGCCATCCATTCGAATTTAACATCTTTTTTCGTTAGCTCCGTTAAGGGCTTGGCGACCTTCGAGAAGTCTTGGATAAATTTACGGTAGTATCCTGCTAGTCCTAGGAAGGACTGCACGCCCTTGGCATCTCGGGGAGTCGGAAAATTCCGTACGGAGGTCACTAGAGCGGGATCCGGGCGTACTCCTTCGCTCGAAATTATGTGACCGAGATAGCGAGTTTCTAATCGTAGAAATCGGCACTTTGCCGGTTGCAGGGCCAATTTCGCTTCTCTTAAGCGTCCAAATACCTCGCGAAGCCGTTCGTTGTGCTCCGCCAGGCTGGCTCCGAATATTACTATGTCGTCGAGATATACATAGCCCTTCGAGCCCTGCGAGTACGGTGCTCATTAACCGTTGGAAGGTCGGTGGAGCATTTTTTAAGCCGAAGGGCATACGCGTGTATTCGAAATGCCCTTGAGGTGTGGAGAATGCCGTTTTTTCCCTGTCCTCTTCCGCCATCGGAATTTGGTGGAATCCTGAGGCAAGGTCGAGCGTCGTAAAATAATGTGCTCGACCCAGCTGGTCTAATATTTCCGTGATCTGCGGTAGAGGGTACGAATCCCCGATGGTTACTTCGTTTAGTTTGCGAAAGTCCACGACAACGCGCATTTTTATTTTTCCTGCCGCGTCAGGTTTTTTCGCTACGACCAGCAACGGCGCATTCCATTGACTTCGACTTGGTTGGATAATGCCGTCCTTTAACATCCCTTTCATTTGTTCCTGTACTTCCTTTTTGTGCGCTTCCGGTAAGCGGTAAGGATGTACTTTTATAGGTCGTGCCCCGGGCTCGAGGGGGATGCTGTGTTCCACCATGTTGGTGCAGGGCAGCTGGTCCCCTTCGAGATGGAATATATCCGCGAACTCGTCGCATATTTCCGTTAACGAGCTCGTTTCCTCCTGGTTAAGGTGTGAGGTGTCTATTTCTTTTCGCAGTTTCTCGAGTCGCGTGCCGCTCGCCCCCGTGCTGACGGTGCAGATTCCGCGAGTCGTGGTGGCGGGCGCACCGGACAATTCCTTTGCTGAGGCCAGCGGCTCGAGTGTCACGGCGGGTCGTTCGACGCGGACGTATTCCGCCGTTGTGTTTACAAGGCTTACTACACAGCTGTGGCCTTGAGGCGAGGTCACACATGCTCCGAGTATAATGCCCTCGGCAACATTACGTCGCTCGACGATTCCTTCGTCGGTGCTTAGCGTGGATACATACGCAATACTCTCACTCCGTGGCGGCAAAGTTATGCTCAAACTTCCGTCCACGAGAGGCATGCAGTGCCCTTTGATCCTTATAGTTTCTCCTCTGAGTATGTCGACCTGTTTTTCTCTGATAAAGTCCATACCGAGGAGACCGTGCGTATGTATCTGGAGATTTCGAGGTATTACGTGAAACCAATGTTTCACGGATCCGTTCGGTGTTTCGAGCTCGACAAGGGCGACGTAGTAAGCATTTAATGAGCCACCTCCGAGCCCTGTCAGTGCGACCGCCGTTTTTTCGCCGGGCGTGTCGTTTTGTAACACGTCTTCGTGTATTAGGCTCACTTGAGCCCCGGTGTCGGCCTTCAGGGTCAGTATACCCTCGATACTAGACGGAGATTTAATATGGAAGTCGCTGGCCGACGCATGTGGTCCCGGCGACTCTGCCGCATAGATGCTGACCTCCTTAAGGGGTTCGTTTGGTGCCCGATGATTTTTCCCTCGGAACGATGCCACTGTCAGCAACTCTGTAATCGTTGTCCGTCCCGGCGAGGATGATTGCGCCTCGATTGTGTAGATATTGGCCCCCCTTAAGGGCCGGTTCGTGGCGGTGACCGTGTCGACCCGGAATGCCCCTACGGTTCCTTCCTGCGGCGGCTGTCCGTTGTTTTGTTCCTTTTTCGGCGCGGCGGATTTTTTGCTGTTATTATTTTTATTTTTCCTATTTTCCGCTTGCTTACGTGACCGGCAATCTTTCCACATGTGACCGGTTTTTTTACAATAATTACACGTAATGCTCGCGACGTTCACCTCCTTCTGTGCCGGCGCCGGGAGGCTTTGCCTACCGGATCGGCAATTTTTCGCCGGATGCCCTGTTTTCCCGCAGGTGTAGCAGGCGCCCTTTTTCTCCCCTGCCGCGCCTTGCGACTGTCGAGAGTTGCCACCGCCGTTACCGCCCCCGTTAGGGCGTGCCCC
Source organism: Ichneumon xanthorius (assembly GCA_917499995.1). Taxonomy (NCBI): domain Eukaryota; kingdom Metazoa; phylum Arthropoda; class Insecta; order Hymenoptera; family Ichneumonidae; genus Ichneumon; species Ichneumon xanthorius. Next base: position 182,364 of record CAKJTD010000108.1, read on the forward strand.
TCCTGGCCGCCCTAAGGTCATTTTTTCGACCTCAATGGCCCCCACGACGGAGTCGTGTAGCCCTTGGTAATTACGGGAACGAACGATGGTCTGAATTTCCTTTTTTAGCCCGTTTTCGAAATTCATCTGTGCGCTTTTCCGGATTGCTTCGCCTATGGCACGGGCGCCACGTTGATCGGCTCCTTCGCACAGTTTTTCGATGACCTCTACTGTGAGAGTCTCTACCCGTGTAGCATACGCCGCGACATTTTCCTTTGCGTCTTGACGTAGCGTGCAAAATTGGTATTGCAGGGAGGCGAGTGACTCGCGTTTCCCGTACAATGCTTCCAGCTCGGTGCGTAGATCGTCTAATGTGACGATCGTCTTGTGGCGCATTTCCCGCGTCGCCCGATCTTCTAATTTGCTGCTCCGTATCAGCAAGAGAAGAGTAGGCCGTTGTCTGGGTCTTACCATGCCCCATACGGCTTCGCAAGATAATATGAAGCCGTCAAGTTTTGTTGGATCATTTCCATCGAACGTTTTAATGTTTCGGAGGGCGGAACCGAGGTCTAAGTACTCCGGTCCATCCTCATCCGCCATCGTCGCCCTGCTTTGGTGCCGAGGGGGCGACTGTTTTGGGGGGGGAGTATCCCCTCGCCCCCCCCCCCCTTCGGCCCTCCAGGACGAAGTCCCTTACTGTTTGGTCCATCGCTGTGAGTCGCTCGGCCGTGGAGTCTTCATGTTCGTGTCCCCCTCGCCGGCCACCCTGGCCCTCCAGGACGAAATTCCTCATCGTTTCTTCCATTGCTGCGAGTCGCTCGATCGTGGCATCTTCCTGCGCACGTTTTGTCGGTTGGAGCGTCGCCATCGATTGCTCCTTGGCCATCTGCGTGCTCATTTCTTGAATCAGCTGTTCCAGCTGAGCGACCCGTTGCCCTAGCGTGTCCCCGGCACCGGACCGGGCGTGCCCTTGCGAGGGATCGTCGGACTCTTCGCCCTCGTCCACGCGCTGGAGCGTGGGGAAGAGGGTCCGACGGGCCTTTTGGGCGGCTGGTTGGGCGAAGTTCGGTATCCCCTGGCCCGCTTCCTCTGCGGTCCCCTGTTCTCGAACTCCGTTCTCGATATCCCAGTTGGGAGCGGCCTGTCTGCGCTGCGCGTTCCGCATACGGTTAATTTCGTCGGTAACCATGGCCGGGGTAACTTCACCCTGCCTCGGCGCGAACATGCGTACGTCGACATCCTCCCATCCGGTTCTATTTCCGAAAGAGGACCCTCTCTGGGTGTTCACCCGGGCCATCGGGTTCGGGGTGTCCTCCCGTTGCCGTTCCCGTTGCAAGTCCCTAAGAGGGCTGTCGCTCGGTCCCTGTCGGGATTGGTCCGCAATTTCCCCCAAGACCCGTTCGAGGCTTCCCGCGGCTCGCAGCGCGTCGGCCCCTGGATCCGGTTCCTGCCCTGGTTGGCCCTGTGGGCCCTGTGCGTACTCATTTCGACCGGAGTGCGTGATAAGTATTTTATTAAATTTTTCTGGGTGCTTGGTAGCGGGTGCTACTGGCTCCGACAAGGCTGCGCGTTTTTCGTTTGCTACGTAAGATAATGGAGGTCACCTACAGTGCGTTAACCCTCCACATTACGGGATGCCCTTTTGTTGTTGACGTCTAACCCTCGGGGTTCAAGGCTCCCTTTTATACGTCCCAATGTCTGGCGACGCTCTCCGTGGATCCTGCAGTGATCCGCGGAGACTCTCTTCCGTTATCTCGCCTGAATAACGGGATGCCCACGTTGGCTCTGGTTGCGTACGTGGTCCGCCCGAACTCTTGTCGACGATGCTCGACCCTGGTTCGCGGAACTCTCTCTCTCGGGGAGAGTCTTAATTTACCGCACTACGCGGAGATTTCACAACTTGGTATTAGCGATTGTTTATTTTTTAAATCGTGGGTTTAGTAATTTTATTTTAATAATTCACTCTGGATATCCCACCGCTGCCACCAATGTTGTATCCGCAGAGACTCAGTTAGCTACTCTGAGTACTGCGGGAGCCGCTAGCTCAAAGGTTTTGGGATTTATCCAGTAAAGGGTTGAAACCCAAGTGAATTATAAAAGCACGATTTATTATATCAATATTAATTACAATAGTTTATTCAAGATTATTTACCAATAGTTGTGTAGTACACTCTGTACGCTTATCTTCCTTCCGAAGAGAGTATATGTTTTACGGTATAACTAACTGACCGTAACGTTGTTCAGATTAAAATCGGACTGCTGAATGCCTGCTCGTCGTCTCTTATATAGGGGTAAGAGTAGGCATGTCAGCTTAATTTTTACAATGTCAGCTATTTTGCAATTGTTTAAACAATTATTGCTTTCGGGTTTCCGATATTTCCCAATAGCTGACTCGGCTAATTACTTGCTAATTTCTTAAATGCTATTTGTTACTTCCATGTTTCGCAATATGTCGCGTGCTCGCTTCTTCCGTATTTCGCAAGGCGTTGTGTGCTCGTTGCATACCGCGATTATTGAGTAAGCGCATTCCCCGAATAATCGGGCGTTGACCCGGGGTACAACAACGACACGCCGCGGGAAAAGCAGGAGTCAGGACAGCGCGAACTTGAGGATGCAATGGCGAGATAACTCACTCATCTAGAGCGGCAACTCTAGAGGTTGGAGCAGCGAATGGGCCATTGGACGACCTATGGGTGAAATTTGAGAAAAAATTCAGGTGATTAATGGCAGAGTCCTAAAAACCTTTAATTAGGCAGAAAACGGTGAGTCACTATGAAGGGATTGCCAATCACGTAAGCGAGACCCGGGTCAAGGTACTAGCCAAAAGGACACGGGTGCCAGCAAAGAGGACATCGTCACCGATCAAAACTTGCCATGGTACAAATGGATCGTCGAACAAACCACCTAGCAAGTAGGAAAAAAAAAATTGTGACGATCACTGGGCTCGACAAGGCTTTGAAGAGAGAGAACCCTGTTGAGTAATGGGAAAATTAATGAAAAAAATTAATGAAAAAATTAATGAAAAAAATTAATGAAAAAATTAATGAAAAATTAATGGAAAAATTAATAATACAAGGCAAAGGAGAAGGCGCGTTGTGAAGGGACTGCAAAGCAGGGGCAAACATGGGAAACCTGAAATCCAGTATTCTAGAGGGATCCTGGTCACCACAGACGCATCTGCCAAGGCCATAGGGGCCATACTATCACAAGGCGTGATAGGGGAGGATTTGCGAAAAGGTTACGATGGCAAAACGGTGAATTAGGCCCAACAAAGTGGTTTGATGAGGAGGAAAGAGCCCCCACCTGAGTCGGAGAAAACACCTTTCCGCCCATACATTCAGGGCACTCGTCCGCTGTTTTAAAAGACCCTCCGCCCTTGACGGCGCTACTGGCATTAAGGACCACGGAGCAAGACCCGTGAGTTGGAAAACAGGCAAGCGACCGGGGTCGTGAATGGAAATTGAGATGATCAGCTACCATACGCCATGTCTACATATAATGCGTTGCCGCAGACGTCAACTGGATAGATCCCCATTGCCTGGGCCAGGAGGACAACGCGGACGGGTACGTGGATTTATCTACAGCCCTTCGAAGAAGGCCCAGGCCCACATACTCGTGTGACGACGGCGCACAGGAGTTGCATGAACATTCGCGCGCAACGTGGTCTGCGGCGCGTGAAGATCGCGAATACGAGAAGAAGTACGATACGGGAAAAAACGAGGAAAAAAAAACTAAAATATGAGACATAAGGTACTTCTTCACGATTAAACGATGCATCGGGAATGGACACATCCCTCGCGCAGCCACGGGATATGCCAAGGGAGGCCACGTGTCGAAGGGAATATAGATCGTCTACGATACCACACGGAAGAATAAGAGAGGATTTATGAAGCTCCCTGGGTCCGACAATGTATCGAAAAAGGACCTGAAAATGGACAAAAAAAAATAACAAATAAAAAAATAAAAAATCCTCGAAAATGTATGGTCCGACAGTCCGTATGGGGAAAGTTATGGAAAATCGATTCGGAAAATTCCCCACCGGGAAATACATTTTTCTCTATAACGAGGAAAACGTTAATAATTTACGTTTCAGTCCATGCCGGAGGTAAATGAAACCGAGAAGGTCATAAAAGAGGACGGGCCATCGGTAAATACTACCGCTTATCCAGCACCGAGGGTGCGAAAGCTCAGGGGTGACTGAGTCTAAAAAACAGCGGCCGCCAGAGAAATGACTTCGCGTATCACCGAGCGACAACACGGTGAGCGTCGGCCGTTGAGGAAAGCCGACGCAGCAAAAATCCTATCCGGCGCCGAGCTAACGGCGCACAACCGGACTCCGAAATCGGAGACAGAGCAACGAGGGAAACAGCACGCGAACGGCACGCGCAATGTGCCCATCAGTGACTACCCAGGAGTCCCCGCCGAAAGGAAATTCCGCGGACAATAGCCAAAAAATGAACGAGAAAGGGAAAATTGAACATGATAATGCTGTGGCCAATGCCCTGAAAGAAGGGCTAAACGTGTGCGGGAGGAATAGAAGCCTCTGACACAGCTGCGGACGGCGGCGCAAATCCACGTGGAAAAAAAAAAAAAACTACCGAGAGGTGAAGGAAACGGGAAAGGATGGGAAAGTCGCTATTAAGCCACAATAATTCCCCCAATGCAACATGGAGCGTAAACTCCAAAACACGTAAAAGTCAGGAAAAACTCTACAGTCGGAAGCTTCAATCGAAAAAGGAAAATTTACAAAAAGCTGCCGATGAACCTACGGGCGGCGGCCGATTAAGCCGTACGAGGTGCGGCCCTTCAAAGACGTATTCGGGCTCCGTTCCCAGAAAGCCGGGATGAAGTACCAGTACGCCGACGTCTAAACATTGGCAATTCGGATGTACGTACCGAATTCTATAAACATGGACCATCAGATCCAATTCCAATTAGACAAGATTCAGCTAAAGGGCGGATATATCAATAATAATGTTAGCTTTGGGTAAAATCAGTAAAACACCTCGTGTACATCAAGAAAAAAAAAAAAGAAAATTAACCTCCTTCAGAACCCATCACTGTTAAAGAAAGTTAAAGAAACGTTAGATTGACAATACTGGAGATATTTTTAAAAAAGCTCGTTCACCGCGTAGCAAACGTGCCACATTGCCCGTCAAAGATTCTCGTAAATCAATGCAGGGCAACAAAAAAGAAAGAAAAAAAACCCGCATAATAATGCAGAAAAAGCAGAACGTGAGAGTATGTAAATTCTAGTAAAGTCGATCTCTCTCGAACGGAGGAGAGTGGAAGAGTGGTTCTCCGAACAATGCCACAGACTAGGCTACGCTTAGGCTGAAATACGTGGACAAGGACCGGCGTAAGGGAAAATGTGGGGATCGAGCAAGACCTCATCGAAGAGGAACTGAGTCGACGACATCGAGGACTGATCTACGGGTTCGGCACATCGCTAAAGGCGATAACGAACAACATGGATTTAACCGGACGCCGAAACGCAGAAATCACGACTCTGCAGGGCACACAAGAGACCTTGGGAGAAGATATGAAGAAACTTCAGGTCGTGAGGACGACGCGTGAAACGCTCAACCGGAGGTCACGAGTTCTGCAGAGAACACCACCAAGATTATGGTATACACCATAAACGGGTACTTCAGGAAACTTACCCAGGGCCCGAGAGGTCATGCACAAACAAACGAATAATAGGTGAACGGGGCAAGTGCGGAGTATACAGCGGAATGCGTATACAACGGAAAAGGGAATCGAAATCCTCATCGACTCATGGGAGCCGACGCAGGAGGAGAAATTGATGACGGGCAACCGAGTTGCTGAAAATAAATACGAAAGCCAACATTCCAAAAGCCAATGAAGAGCACAAAGCTGCTGCAGAAATATCCGCCACCCCGAGGATCAGCAACGACGAGGAATCCGTCATCAGGAAGATTGACGAAGAGCACCGAGCTGCTGAAGAATAACCCGCCATCCCGAGGATCGGCGACGAAGAGGGATTCGTCATCAGGGAGATCGACACCAAGAGCACAGCTGTTAAAGAGGTATCCGCCATCCCGAGAATCGGCGATAAAGAAGAAACCGGCAATCTGAGTGTCGAAGAAGAACCTGTGCGGCTGAGAAAAAACCCGTCAATCCGAGAATTGACGAAAAGCCCGAGTGGCTGGGAAACAAATTCGGAATTCGGCAAACACACAAAAGCAAACAGCGCCATCCCAAGGATCGGCGAAGAATCTGGCGTCGCAAGGATCGACGAACGAGAACCTGGCAACGGCAAAAGCATACAGGACTACGGCAATAGTCGAATCGAAATTGTGTTGCTGACCCTCGAGATCCCGCGCAGCGGATCATCCAGCTACACCATCAGCTTATGGGTATCCCCTTCCCCGGAGGGGAAGAAATAATATATATTGTTGAGTAGACACCACAAAAAAAAAAGATGTTTAGCATTTTGTCATCGACAAGTCACACACGTAAAGTATTTGTAAATCAGCATACTCATAGATCATAAATAAGTAGTACACGGGGTACATCCTAGAATCATAAAAATAAAGCTCGCAGGAGACGAGCAAAAAGAAAAACAATTTCTTTTCTTTTTAGGGGGGAGGGATGTTGTACCCCGGGTACCTCGATACGTCGATTATTGCGGTAACGTCATTGCCCAATAATCGAAGTAAGCAGCGGCATGCGACGAACACGCCGTTGCGAAATAGAATTAAATTCGAGTCAGCATTTAGGCAATAGCGACTCGGTAATTCGAGCATCGGCTCGGTAATTGCTGAGTCAGGTATTTTGCAATCGTAGCGTCTACAAATTCTGATTGACAGAGACGGAGAAGCTAGTATTGCACCTCGGGTCAACGTACCGATGAAATAGCTTTTAATCGGTAATTAATTAGTCGAGTCAGATATTGAGAAATATCGAAGCAGGAATCCGGATGTCGGAATAATTGTTCAAACAATTATGAGGAAATATCTGACACTGCCAAAATTAAGCTGACATGCCTGCTCGTACCCCTATATAAGGAACCACGAGCAGGCACTCACCAGTCTCTTCGGAACTCCTGATTGTTACGGTTGACTACGGATACACCATACGAGCGAAGCTCAAACGCGATAAGTAGGTTGTGCGAATATTGGACCCTTATCGCGAAGGATTAACACACGATAGACGGTAATCCAGTCGGTGTATCAAGCGTACAAAGTGTACTGGCGGTTGGTAATTCAAAAGGACAGAAGTAAGCATAAATCGAGCATTAATGGTTGCAACATAATTACATATTAATAATAACGGCGCATTAATGAATAAATTGAAAAAGCGATAATGGATAAACCCATAAAGCAGTATTAAAGCATCAGTTTACAAGTTAATGAAGCATTAACAGATCAATAAAAAGCATCGATAGTAAAGCATTAATTGAGCACGAATCAAGGCTTGACTGCTCGTTTGTCCGACCTTAAATCAGCGTCCGGTAGAACGCACACTGTTCGGACAAAAAAGGGAACCTTAATCGAAGGTTCGTGGTAAGCATTGTTATATAATGAATATAACAATGTTACCTTTGTAAATCTCTGATGATATAAATATATTGTTAAACATACTAAATATATTGTTAAATAAACATTGTTAAATACTGATTAATACATTTGTACTTCACTTGGGTTCCAACCCTTTACTGAGCACATCCCTAACCTTACGAGCTAACGGCTCGCGCACGGAACCCAGATTAGCTACCTGAGTTTCTGCGGCATAACAATTCTTGTCATGTCCCACTCGATCGCCCTCGCGTTGAAGTCTCCCGCGACCACAACGTCTGCAGGCAGATCCCTGATTCCGTCTTCGAGGAGCGCCACCTTCCTCTCGAGCTCCGCCGCGGTGCAGTTTGGGGTCAGGTAGAGCTGACGTAAGTGACAGCGCCGACCTTGGCCCAGACGTAGTCGTCCCCCACGCCGCGATCGGTTATCCGAGATAGGGCAGCACCCCTCACCCAGATAGCGGCTGTCTCGGTTTCGTTCGTAATCCAATTCTGTGTTGGCCGCGTCCTGTTCCGTTCGCACAGAATCAGTATGTCAGCGTCGTGTTCGAGGATTGTCTTAATCCCGTTCTTGACCGCTATGTTCAAGTTTTTCTGTACTGCCGCTCCCTCGGCCATTCTCGTTGCCGTTCTGTGTATGAGCTGCAGTAGCTCTGTCAGGTCTCGTTGGTCTCGTTGCGGTGACGTGGTGTTCCGTTTTGTGTTTCTGTCACTGTCGGTCGCGGAGACGCCGCTTGCCACGCTTCCTGTGCTCGACACACTAGCTGTCCTGCCGCGTCTCAGCAGACTGTGTTGTCCTGTCTTTTTTCCGTTTTTCGCGTCCGTCCTCGTCGTCGCCGTGTTCGTCGCCAAATCGGTGGACTTTCTGTGGCCCTCAGAATCCATGCCGCTGCCATGGGCCGCTAGGGCTTCAAGCCGACCGTCGCCCAGGGTGGATTGCCCTTGTGTTGGGGTTACCACCTGAGGTATTACCTGTTTTTGTCCGTGCATTTCATTGTTGTTTGTTCCTTTCTGCTAAGGGTCTCTCGGGTCGCCTTAGGGGTCATGCGCCAGATACGAGCTGACTTCAGTCCCCCTCAACTTACTCGGTATCCCCGGGGTCGTCACATCCCGGGCAAGAGGGGTTTTACGTCCTCCCGCCGCCTGGGGTCGTCTCAGGGGCCGTCCGTCGGACCCGTGCCGACTTCAGTCCCCCTCGACTTACTCGGTGTACGCGGGGTCGTCATATCCCGAGCGAGAGGGGGTTCCCGCCCTCCCGCCACCTGCGGGGTCTATTATTATTATTATTATTATTATTATTATTATTATTATTATTATTATTATTATTATTATTATTATTATTATTATTATTATTATTATTATTATTATTATTATTATTATTATTATTATTATTATTATTATTATTATTATTATTATTATTATTATTATTATTATTATTATTATTATTATTACTAGCGATCGGTTACTTTATTCTAATTTAATTTAATTATTGGTTCCATCTAAATCCTCCATACTGAGGAAACAAATGGAGACGTTTATATCTCCATCGGAATGTCCTCCGTCTCCTACATATCTCCGTCTCCGTCCACTCTGAACATTTATTATGTTACTTCTTTTATTGATTCGACAAAATATTGATATTAACTATCCTCGGATGTAACTGGCCATGGTACATCCAAGTATTAATCACGACCTAACTACACTATCCTGATATTTTTTACATGCATGTTCGTCGAATCCACCGGAAAAGAAATTATTTTCACGCAACAGGACATGCCCTACTTCCGAGAGAAGATGATGTACGAGATATTGAAAGCAAAGCTTATTGAACAATAAGTTTTGCTTCGCAAAAGAGAGAAGAGAATCAAAAACACGGAAAGATCTGCAGAATAAACGAATAAGAGCTGGTTAAGCATGCTTCACACGTACATTTTCAGCCAAAAGTGAGATTCAATGAACATTTGATCACTTCCTAATGGTATAAAATTCTAAAAAAAAAATCAACTGTATTAATAGTGCCAACAACATTAATTATTTTGCATAATAATAATGTCAAAAAGTTATTAACAAATTGCTAAAAAAAATCATTCAAAAAATAATCAGTAAACCTTTTTTCGCTTTTCAAATGAATTCAGTAAGTTTCCAGAAACCACGTGAATATTTTTTTATTTCTAACATTTTTGAATGTACAGTTTTTGACATTTTTTTAAGGCCATAACTACCGAATGGTTGGCCCAATGGCCTCGAAACTGTTTGTGTGTACTGTATAATCGAGATACGGAAACATAATATCCGAAATTCGTGACTCTACATCGATTTGTCAAAAATAAAAAATAAAAAAAACAAAAATTGAAATGTTAGAAAATTCTGAAAACATTCATATAAATTCTAAAAAATCAAGGAATGCATTTAAAATGAAAAAATCGAAAGTTGTCAACTTTTTTTAAAAACAATTTATTTTTCTAATCCTTTGTTAACATCTTTTGGCATTATTATTATTATGCCAAATCAAAAGTCTTGACATAGTACGGCTGATTTTTTTTCTTCAGATTTTTGGCATATCGGGAAGTACTAAAATTTTGATCGAATTAAACTTTTGATTGGGAATGTATGTGTGATGCATCCTTAAACGACGAACATACTACTCCGCGTGAATTTGAAACGGTCTGAAGTATTGTCCTCGAGATATACATTGTATCTATCGTTTTTCGGTTACAAATTGTAATGCGGTTGCCGGGTGTCGACATCACATAAAATTAATTGTTGAATTAATTTTTTTTTATTGGACGTTATTAAAAAATTATTTTTTTTAAGTGGAAGTTAAAAATTTCCCATTGCTTCCTCTTTTGCTTCCTCATAGAGGAAGCTATGTTTTCGTGAAAAAAAAAATTTCGAGATTTTAATGTCAGCGTACTAGAAATGGTCGAAAACGTCGAGAAAAGTGATTTTTAGCTGGCGTCCGGATGTATGCGTGTGTGTGTGTATGTGTGTGACAGCGTGCATCGCTTAGAACGACTATAACTCGGAAACGGCTTGGGATAGCGGGTTCAAATTTTGTACACTAGTAGAGTAGTCACGTCTCCTCCTTCGATATCATTTTCATGAAGATTGCGACCCGTTTCGGAATTTTACGGGCATTCGAAATTTTTGAAAAAAGTCTGTGGTAGCTCTAACTTTCGTAAATTTTCAGCGATCGTCCTAAAAATGCATATAAATACAATACTATGAACAAAGACCTTTGGTATTGAATTTGGCCAAAATCTACCGAAGGGATCAGATTTTATGGAATTTTGATTTTTTTGAAAAATTACTAAAAATCGTCTAATTCGAGTAAACATGGAGGTATCGAGCTTAAATTTGCCACAGGAATGGACTGACACTGTACAATGTTTCGTATTAAATTTGGCAAAAATTGATCTAACCGTTTGAATTTTATGGGATTTTGAAAATTTTGAATTATTCAATTTTTTTGTCAGAAGTTTCTGAATCAAACATCGCGCAAAGAGTAAAATGAGTTATAGTTTCGTAATCAGCGCTGAAGATTAGATTAAAAATTGCCTTAAAACTTTTTTTTTGTGTTTTGATTATAGCTTCCTCTATGAGGAAGCCAACATGGCACGACGGAATTATCATAGAGGAAGTTATGAGGAAAACCGTAAAACATGAGGAAGTAATTGTGCAAATCACTTTGCACGCTTTTTATCTCGAAAACACGCTTTGACATAAAAACAAACCTTGCTTTATGAGCGAACAAACAACGAAATTACCTTTATTTTTGTAAATTAAATCAATCGAATAAACACATTAATTTGTCGATAAATTTCGGCTCCCGCTTTAAAAAAAGAGGGGAAAGCAATGTGAAATTAATTTTTAAAAATATATATTTATACCTGGACTAAAAATTTATTATAACGTGGCAACCATCAACAATTCTGGGGAAGTGGGGTGTGCCAAAATCTCGTACAGATGGGCCACAAAAAAAATACAAATTTTTAAAATACACATAAAAACCGTAATTATTCAATTTTCGATGCATATTAAGGTAAAAAAATACATCCAATAGGTTGCTCGTGTGTAGTCGCATACACACGGGTGAACACATCGACATATTTCACACGTAATTCGCCTTGAGACGCCAAAAAGTAAAATGTCGCCGGACATTTTTCCAACTTCGAGAGCGAATATTTTCGAATTAAAACATTCGGCATCGCTTCAGAGCCCATATTCGTCGTTCCCTTCGCGGACGCAACTTGAGAGTGCAAAAAATTGCCAGATTTGACCCGTATTTCGCTCGGGATCACGAAATACATGGTTTCGCCAAAGTTGGAAAAAACACATAATTAACGTAAAAAAATGTTTACAGCATATGAGGTAAAAAAATACATGCAATAGGGTCCTCGTGTGTAGTCGCATAGACACGCGTGAAAACGCGGGCATATTTCACGCGTAATTCGCCTTGAGACCCCAAAAAGTAAGATGTCACCAGACATTTTTTCAGCTTCGAGAGCGAATATTTTCGAATTAAAACATTCGACAGCGGTTCAGCGCCCATATTCGTCGTTCCCTTCGCGGACGCAACTTGAGAGTGCAAAAAATTGCCAGATTTGACCCGTATTTCGCTCGGAATCACGGAAAACAGGGTTCCGTAGAAGTTGGAAAAAACACATAATTAACGTAAAAACAATGTTTACAGCATATGAGGTAAAAAAATACATGCAATAGGGTGCTCGTGTGTAGTCGCATACACACGCCTGAACACGCGGACATATTTCACCCGTAATTCGCCTTGAGACGCCAAAAAGTAAAATGTCGCCGGAAATTTTTTCAGCTTCGAGAGCGAATATTTTCGAATTAAGACATTCGGCATCGCTTCAGCGCCCATATTCGTCGTTCCCCTCGCGGACGCAACTCGAGAGTGCAAAAAATTGCCAGATTTGACCCGTATTTCGCTCGGAATCACGAAAACAGGGTTTCGCCAAAGTTGGAATAAACACATAATTAACGTAAAAAAATTTTTTTGCAGCATACGAGATAAAAAAAATACATCCAATAGGTTGCACGTGTGTAGACGCATACACACGCGTGAAAAAATGGACATATTTCGCGAGTAATTCGCCCTGACACGCCAAAAAGTGAAATGTCGCCGTACATTTTTTCACCTTCGAGAGCGAATATTTTCGAATTAAGACATTCGGCAGCGGTTCAGCGCTCATATTCGTCGTTCTCTAGCCGGACGCAACTCGAGAGTGCAAAAAATTGTCAGATTTGACCCGTATTTCGCTCGGAATCACGAAATACAGGGTGTCGCCGAAGTTGGAAAAAACACATAATTAACGTAAAAAAATGTTTACAGCATATGAGGTAAAAAAATACATGCAATAGGGTCCTCGTGTGTAGTCGCATAGACACGCGTGAAAACGCGGACATATTTCACGCGTAATTCGCCTTGAGACGCCAAAAAGTAAGATGTCACCAGACATTTTTTCAGCTTCGAGAGCGAATATTTTCGAAGTAAAACATTCGGCATCGCTTCAGAGCCCATATTCATCGTTCCCCTAGCGGACACAACTCGAGAGTGGAAAAGATTGCCAGATTTGACCCGTATTTCGCTCGGAATCACGAAAAACAGGGTGTCGCCGAAGTTGGAAAAAACACATAATTAACGTAAAAAAATGTTTTTGCAGCATACGAGATAAAAAAATACATCCAATAGGGTGCTCGTGTGTAGTCGCATACACACGCGTGAACACGCGGACATATTTCACCCGTAATTCGCCTTGAGACGCCAAAAAGTAAAATGTCGCCGGAAATTTTTTCAGCTTCGAGAGCGAATATTTTCGAATTAAGACATTCGGCATCGCTTCAGCGCCCATATTCGTCGTTCCCCTCGCGGACGCAACTTGAGAGTGCAAAAAATTGCCAGATTTGACCCGTATTTCGCTCGGAATCACGGTAAACAGGGTTCCGTAGAAGTTGGAAAAAACACATAATTAACGTAAAAACAATGTTTACAGCATATGAGGTAAAAAAATACATGCAATAGGGTGCTCGTGTGTAGTCGCATACACACGCGTGAACACGCGGACATATTTCACCCGTAATTCGCCTTGAGACGCCAAAAAGTAAAATGTCGCCGGAAATTTTTTCAGCTTCGAGAGCGAATATTTTCGAATTAAGACATTCGGCATCGCTTCAGCGCCCATATTCGTCGTTCCCCTCGCGGACGCAACTCGAGAGTGCAAAAAATTGCCAGATTTGACCCGTATTTCGCTCGGAATCACGAAAACAGGGTTTCGCCGAAGTTGGAATAAACACATTGTAGCGACAATTCTCGCCGAGGAGAATTTCCTACTAAAACCCTATCAGGTCTCCCCTGTTATTTTTAACCCGGGGCGCCAGGTACGACCGTTCGTACCGGGGAGAACAATACAATTTCCCGACTAACCGCTGTCAATCTCAAGGGCAGAGTGGCTGGGTCAGGGGCGCGTTCGATCGGTAAATAAACCATAATAAACAATAATGACTCGAACTCCGATTTTATTGTAATATAAATAAATGACTCGTCGGGAAGGAAACCGGGCAAGTCCCGGAGGAAAACCTTCCACCAAAATGACACATTAACGGGTCCGTCACAACTCGACGGCACCCGCGGTAACAAGTTCCAATCAAGTCCCGACAATCCTCGGGACCTCGCTCAACGCTCTCGCACACACACAACACACACCGATCGCGACGCGGGACGATTCTCGGTACCGCGGTCGGCTCAAGGCTCTTACAATACACACGACGCTTTCTTCAACAAATCCATCAACAATTCCCGGCCAAATAAAACAAATCCACAATACTCGAGCACATGAACCGCCGGCGAACCGCCCGCCGACGACGACTCCGATCTCGGCAAATCCCGTGGGCGCGACCCCAGGGTGGCTCGCGAATAGAATATTCCGGCCAACAGACAATAATTCTCTTAATACCGCGGAAGGAAGCATAACGGCGCGAATAATCACGGCCACCCGATGGCCTTGGCGAGGTTCGACCTCCGATCCGGGATACCTTGCACAGAAGCTGCGAAGCCCGCTTACACACACGGAGACCGGTTACCGCGCACATCCACGCGAATAATAATCATTTGAACGATAATGACGACAAACGGGGACTCGATACAACTTTAATAAAATATTTAATCGTCCCTGGGACGGACAGGCTTACCGCGGTGACGAAACCCTCGGGAATCCTCTGGTAGAGGGCCCCAAAAAATCGGAGGTTGACAGGCCTCGATTTTTTCCCTCGATCCCTCGATGTTGAACGGTTCTCGAACACGCACGTCGGCTCGTCCGGGTGTCGCCGCGACTCAACGAGAAATGCCCAGAGTAACGCGTCTCTCGCGCTCTCGTTAGCCCTCTCCCTACCCTGCCTAATCGCTCCCGAATTCTTGACACCTCGGTAATATTCGATGATCCTCGCCGTCCGAGCGCGTGACGTAACGCTGATACTCGTCGCGCTCGGTACAGACGTCCTCGATGTGGCCGCCAACTTCGATCTTGCTTTTCTTTGCCCGTGCCCGATATTCGGCACGGTACGGGAGACATCCTTCCCCGCAGTATTACGATGCTTTGCGAAGCTGCAGCCTCGGGACGGACTCGACGATCGGCGATCCTTCCTGCCTCGATCGGATGCATTCCGGCGACTCCGACAGCAGGGCGGGGGACGAACAAACTCTGACTCTCGGCACTGGCGCACCCAGACACCCAACGTCTCCCGCGATACTCCTCGTGACGATGCTCAACATCGGTGGGCCAATCCGCCCAGGGCACACATGAAAATATTCGTAGAGTCGTCAATAAAAATAATGACGAGACTAAAATCGGTCCGGCAGAGCCACCCCTGAGCCTCGACGAATCTCGGACGGCCATTAGCAGTTTAATTAATGAATAAAATCGAGCGCATATGATCTTAAGTAACGTGGCCAAATTTTGCCACGTTACAACATAATTAACGTAAAAAAATTTTTTTGCAGCATACGAGATAAAAAAAATACATCCAATAGGTTGCACGTGTGTAGACGCATACACACGCGTGAACACATGGACATATTTCGCGAGTAATTCGCCCTGACACGCCAAAAAGTGAAATGTCGCCGTACATTTTTTCACCTTCGAGAGCGAATATTTTCGAATTAAGACATTCGGCAGCGGTTCAGCGCTCATATTCGTCGTTCCCTAGCCGGACGCAACTCGAGAGTGCAAAAAATTGCCAGATTTGACCCGTATTTCGCTCGGAATCACGAAATACAGGGTGTCGCCGAAGTTGAAAAAAACACATAATTAACGTAAAAAAATGTTTACAGCATATGAGGTAAAAAAATACATGCAATAGGGTCCTCGTGTGTAGTCGCATAGACACGCGTGAAAACGCGGACATATTTCACGCGTAATTCGCCTTGAGACGCCAAAAAGTAAGATGTCACCAGACATTTTTTCAGCTTCGAGAGCGAATATTTTCGAAGTAAAACATTCGGCATCGCTTCAGAGCCCATATTCATCGTTCCCCTAGCGGACACAACTCGAGAGTAGAAAAGATTGCCAGATTTGACCCGTATTTCGCTCGGAATCACGAAAAACAGGGTGTCGCCGAAGTTGGAAAAAACACATAATTAAGGTAAAAAAATGTTTTTGCAGCATACGAGATAAAAAAATACATCCAATAGGGTGCTCGTGTGTAGTCGCATACACACGCGTGAACACGCGGACATATTTCACCCGTAATTCGCCTTGAGACGCCAAAAAGTAAAATGTCGCCGGAAATTTGTTCAGCTTCGAGAGCGAATATTTTCGAATTAAGACATTCGTCATCGCTTCAGCGCCCATATTCGTCGTTCCCCTCGCGGACGCAACTTGAGAGTGCAAAAAATTGCCAGATTTGACCCGTATTTCGCTCGGAATCACGGAAAACAGGGTTCCGTAGAAGTTGGAAAAAACACATAATTAACGTAAAAACAATGTTTACAGCATATGAGGTAAAAAAATACATGCAATAGGGTGCTCGTGTGTAGTCGCATACACACGCGTGAACACGCGGACATATTTCACCCGTAATTCGCCTTGAGACGCCAAAAAGTAAAATGTCGCCGGAAATTTTTTCAGCTTCGAGAGCGAATATTTTCGAATTAAGACATTCGGCATCGCTTCAGCGCCCAGATTCGTCGTTCCCCTCGCGGACGCAACTCGAGAGTGCAAAAAATTGCCAGATTTGACCCGTATTTCGCTCGGAATCACGAAAACAGGGTTTCGCTGAAGTTGGAATAAACACATAATTAACGTAAAAAAATTTTTTTGCAGCATACGAGATAAAAAAAATACATCCAATAGGTTGCACGTGTGTAGACGCATACACACGCGTGAACACATGGACATATTTCGCGAGTAATTCGCCCTGATACGCCAAAAAGTAAAATGTCGCCGGACATTTTTTCAGCTTCGAGAGCGAATATTTTCGAATTAAGACATTCGGCAGCGGTTCAGCGCTCATATTCGTCGTTCTCCAGCCGGACGCAACTCGAGAGTGCAAAAAATTGCCAGATTTGACCCGTATTTCGCTCGGAATCACGAAATACAGGGTGTCGCCGAAGTTGAAAAAAACACATAAATGGCGAAAAAACAAAATTTTGGAGGACATGCGGGGAAAAAATGCATCCTATAGTGTGCTCGCGTCTACTCGCACACACACAAGTGCCAAAATTGACATATATCGCGAGCAATTTGTCTGGAGAGGCGAAAAACCAATTTTTTTTCCAACTTTGAGGGCAAATATTTTCGGATTGGTACATTTGGCAACGGTCTGGCAATCATATTCGTTGTTCCCCAGTCGGACGGTACACGAAAATGCAAAAAAATATAGGGGTCACGAAAACTTATTAACTTTATTATATATAACTAGCGATCGGGCGCTTCGCGCCCGAACGCTAGGTTACTTTAGTTTAATTTAATTTAATTATTGGTTCCATCTAAATCCTCCATACTGAGGAAACAAATGGAGACGTTTATATCTCCATCGGAATGTCGTCCGTCTCCTACATATGTCCACTCGGAACATTTATTATGTTACTTCTTTTATTGATTCGACAAAATATTTATATTAACTATCCTGGGATGTAACTGCCCATGGTACATCGAAGTATTAATCACGACCTAACTACACTATCCTAGTATTTTTTACATGCATGTTCGCCGAATGTATATCCACCGGAAAAGAAATTATTTTCACGCAATAGGACATGCCCTACTTCGTACGAGATATTGAAAGCAAAGCTTATTGAAAAATAAGTTTTGCTTCGCAAAAGAGAGAAGAGAATCAAAAACACGGAAAGATCTGCAGAATAAACGAATAAGAGCTGGTTAAGGATGCTTCACACGTACATTTTCAGCCAAAAGTGAGATTCAATGAACATTTGATCACTTCCTAATGGTATAAAATTCTAAAAAAAAAATCAACTGTATTAATAGTGCCAACAACATTAATTATTTTGCATAATAATAATGTCAAAAAGTTATCAACAGATTGCTAAAAAAATCATTCAAAAAATAATCAGTAAAGCTTTTTTTCGCTTTTCTAATGAATTCATTAATTTTCTAGAAACCACGTGATTTTTTTTTTTATTTCTAACATTTTTGAATTTTTAGTTTTTGAAATTTTTTAAGGCCATAACTACCGAATGGTTGGCGCAATGGCCTCGAAACTTTTTGTGTGTACTGTATAATCGAGATACGGAAACATAATATCCGAAATTCGTGACTCTACATCGATTTGTCAAAAATAAAGAATAAAAAAATTGAAATTTTCATATCGCTTCTTCATAAAAGTTGAAAATTGAAATTCGCGAAGCTTCTTCTATGATGAAGCATTGTCTGTATTTTGGCTTCCTCATAGAGGAAGCTTGGCGAATTTCAATTTTCAACTTTTATGAAGAAGCGATATGAAAATTTCAATTTTCAGCTTTTATGAGGAAGCGATATGAAAATTTCGATTGTCAACTTTTTTCAACGTCAACGTCTTAGACTTTTATGCAAAACGGCTGACCGATTCAGGTTCAGTACGTAAAAAAATATAACATCGTCACGTTTCACTTTGTCGAATCTGCGATTGGCGCGAAAAAATACATGGAAGTATGCGCTCCTGAATTTTTTTTTGCCCTTTCGATTTTTATTCCAGAATTCCTAGTGATACCTCTTTATCTAGCTTTTTAATCCCGTCATATCCATCGTCTTGTGTATGTCTTGCTGTAGATCACGATAGGCACCTGGGTTTTCCCGCGATGCCATCGGAATGCAAAGAAATCGTTGTTTACAAATACCTAATCATTCATTTTTGCAATTTTGGCTATAAAAATGCCTGGTAAACTTTTTGGTTAGTTGTCGCTCCGGGACTGTAATTCCATGTATTTTTCCGCGCTGATCACGAATCTGACACGAATTTTATTCGCAGAGGAAAATTTGATCCGAAAAAATGCGTCTTACAAAAAAAAAAAAAAAAATGCATGAAATTCGAAAAATTCAAAATGACATAAAATTTAAACGGTTCGACCGATTCTTGACAAATTTAATAGGAAATACGAGTCCATAATAGCTTATTTATGTACAAATTTGTAGTCAAATATCTCGAAAATTGTAAAAGTTGGAGTGAAATAGATATTTTTTGAAAAATCGAAAATTTCACATAACCGAAACGCCTCGACCAATTCGTACCAAATTCAATAGCGAAAATTGTTTGATGTTGGTCTACTTCTGTAGAAAGTTTCAGCCCAGAATCTCAAAATTTGCGAAAGCTAGAGCGCGAACACACTTTTTTCAAAAATTTCAAAATCTCATAAAATCTGAACGAATGTTTCAATTAGTGCATAAATTGAAACAAACAGAGGCACTGAACTGCTCTACGTGTGAGCCAAATTTCAACCCGATTGATAAAACCGTTCTTGAGTTATAGACGATTGAATTTTGGAGGCCTGGCACACACACACACACACATCCATCCAGACATTTTTTCTAAATGTGATTTTTCGATGTTTTCGAACATTCTGAACACGTTTTCATTAAAAACTCGAAATTTTTTTTTTTCACCACAACAAAGCTTCCTCTATGTGGAAGCAAAAAACAAAAATTGAAATGTTAAAAAATTCTGAAAACATTCATATAAATTCTAAAAAATCAAGCAATTCATTTAAAATGAAAAAATCGAAAGTTGTCAAATTTTTTAAAAACAATTTATTTTTCTAATCATTTGTTAACAACTTTTGGCATTATTATTATTATGCCAAATCAAAAGTCTTGACATAGAACGGCTGATTTTTTTTCAGATTTTTGGCATGTCGGGAAGTACTAAAATTTTGATCGAATTAAACTTTTGATTGGGAATGTATGTGTGATGCATCCTTAAACGATGAATATACTACTCCGCGTGAATTTGAAACGGTCCGAAGTATTGTCCTCGAGATATACATTATATCTATCGTTTTTCGATTACAACTTGTAATGCGGTTGCCGGGTGTAAACATCACATCAAATTAATTGTTGAATCAATTTTTTTTTATTGGACGTCATTAAAAAATTATTTTTTTAAAGTGGAAGTTAAAAATTTCCCATTGCTTCCTCTTTTTATCTCGAAAACACGCTTTGACATAAAAACAAACCTTGCTTTATGAGCGAACAAACAACGAAATTGCCTTTATTTTTGTAAATTAAATAAATCGAATAAACACATTAAATTGTCGATAAATTTCGGCTTC
Source organism: Ichneumon xanthorius (assembly GCA_917499995.1). NCBI lineage: Eukaryota > Metazoa > Arthropoda > Insecta > Hymenoptera > Ichneumonidae > Ichneumon > Ichneumon xanthorius. The sequence goes on from CAKJTD010000108.1 coordinate 202,661, forward strand.
CGCTTTAACAAAAGTGGGGAAAGCAATGCAAAATTAATTTTAAAAAATATATATTTATACCTGGACTAAAAATTTATTATAACGTGGCAATCATCAACAATCCCGGGGAAGAGGGGTGTGCCAAAATCTCGTACAGATGGGACACAAAAAAAATAAAAATTTTAACATACACACAAATACCGTAATTATTCAATTTTCGATGCATGTTAAGGTAAAAAAATACATCCAATAGGTTGCTCGTGTGTAGTCGCATACACACGGGTGAACACATGGACATATTTCACACGTAATTCGCCTTGAGACGCCAAAAAGTAAAATGTCACCGGACATTTTTTCAGCTTCGAGAGCGAATATTTTTGAATTAAAACATTCGGCATCGCTTCAGAGCCCATATTCGTCATTCCCTTCGCGGACGCAACTCGAGAGTGCAAAAAATTGCCAGATTTGACCCGTATTTCGCTCGGGATCACGAAATACAGGGTTTCGCCGAAGTTGGAAAAAACACATAATTAACGTAAAAAAATGTTTACAGCATATGAGGTAAAAAAATACATGCAATAGGGTCCTCGTGTGTAGTCGCATAGACACGTGTGAAAATGCGGACATATTTCACGCGTAATTCGCCTTGAGACGCCAAAAAGTAAAATGTCACCGGACATTTTTTCAGCTTCGAGAGCGAATATTTTCGAATTAAAACATTCGGCATCGCTTCAGAGCCCATCTTCGTCGTTCCCTTCGCGGACGCAACTCGAGAGTGCAAAAAATTGCCAGATTTTACCCGTATTTCGCCCGGAATCACGAAATACAGGGTTTCACCGAAGTTGGAAAAAGCACATAATTAACGTAAACAAATTTTTTTACAGCATATGAGGTAAAAAAATACATCCAATAGGTTGCACGTGTGTAGTCGCATACACACGCGTGAACACGCAGACATATTTCGCGAGTAATTCGCCCTGACACGCCAAAAAGTAAAATGTCGCCGGACATTTTTTCAGCTTCGAGAGGGAATATTTTCGAATTAAGACATTCGGCAGCGGTTCAGCGATCATATTCGTCGTTCTTCAGCCGGACGCAACTCGAGAGTGCAAAAAATTACCAGATTTGACCCGTATTTCGCTTGGAATCACGAAATACAGGGTGTCGCCGAAGTTGGAAAAAGCACATAAATGGCGAAAAAACAAAATTTTGCAGCACATGCGGGAAACAAATGCATCCAATAGTGTGCTCGCGTGTACTCGGACACACACGAGTGCAAAAATTGACATACATCGCGTTCAACTTGCCTCTAGAGGCTAAAAAGCGAAATTTTTTTCGAACTTTGAGAGCAAATATTTTCGGATTGGTACATTTGGCAACGGTCTGGCACTCATATTCGTTGTTCCCCAGTCGGACGGTACACAAAAATGCAAAAAAATATAGGGGTCACGAAAACTTATTAACGCTAGGTTATTTTATTTTTATTTAATTTAATTGTTGGTTCAATCTAAATCCTCCTTGGTGACAAAGCAGATGTAGACGTTTATATCCCCATATATGGGGACAACCTCTTTTTTGAAATTCAATAACATAAATATATTCAGTATGAGTACCATAAATATGATCTGCAAATAATAATGTTTTCAATCTGTTAACTTGCATATGAAATACGTGAATGACTGAAGCTGGGCGATCAGATGCGGATTCAACTTCATTTAAATTTTCCAAAATTTCTGGCCATTTTGGGTTGCATGTCATAGTTATGAACAGCTGAGGTTTTCCGTGTTTTTTTTTATCTTAACATATAGCATCGAAATACAATTGTTGGATGCTCGTGGACTCGTTTGGAACGATGACGGTAATTGCCAGCAAAATTATAATATTAATCCACTCTACATTTCCGATCTGAGCGCCTTTTGTTCTTGTCTAATATATTTTAATCTTTCACCTTCAATTTTACTCCAAACGTCAACTATGTATTGTTGGGTTAAATTCCCCGCGTGTAAACAAGGCGTGAAATGTCCTATACAAGATAAACGATAGCTGTAATATTGTTATGGCGTTACACTTCGGTGTTGTACACTGCTGTTCATGAATGCCTGGTTTTTCTGATTTTTTATCTTCCTGGATATCTTGCTCTATGTCTTCATGGGGTCGAAGATACCAAGGAAGATATCCAGGAAGACCTCCCGGAAGCCATCCGGGAAGACATCCGGGAAGACATCTGGGAAGACATCCGGGAAGACATCTGGGAAGACATCCGGGAAGACATCCAGGAAGACGTAAGGAAATCCAGGCATTCATGAACAGCAGTGTACCCCGGATAGGGTAGTAGCACCCTACTAGTAATACAACACAAATTAAGTAATATTAATACGTAGTTATTACGTATTACAACACAAATTAAGTAATATTAAGACGTAGTTATTAACACGTCATTAATATGTTTAATTAATATAATAATGTAGTAATATTAAATATTAACATTAAACATTATTAAAAGTAGATAAATAGGGCTGGTTCTAACTCAAGGGATCTGCACCGACATTTACTGACACTTTTTAGCTCAGACTCGAACCACTTAGCTCGGACTCGAACCACTGGGTGGTGGGTGGTTGGTGGGTGGGGTTGCTGAATTTTTTGCATGAATCAGCGCGCGATATGCGGTGGGTGGTGAAGAGGTGGGAGGTGGGTGGTGGGTGGTGGGTGGTTGGTAGAATTTAAATTTTTTTTTTTTTTTTTCGTGTGATTCGGTGAGCGGCGAGCACTGGGTGGCGGGGAGGTGGGAGGTGGGAGGTGGGAGGTGGGTGGTGGGTGGTGGGTGGTTGGTAGAATTTTTTTATTTTTTTTTTTCGTGTGATTCGGCGAGCGGCGAGCAGTGGGTGGCGGGGTGGTGGGAGGTGGGAGGTGGGAGGTGGGTGGTGGGTGGTGGGTGGTGGGTGGTTGGTTGGTAGAATTTTTTTATTTTTTTATTTTTGTCACGTGATTCGGTGAGCGGCGAGCAGTGGGTGGCGGGGGGGGGGTCGGCCCCGGGTTGATGGGTGGCCCGCGAAGGGGGCGAGTCTACTCAGCCTTTGGTGTTTCACAAATAAACACTTCGGCGTTAAAATCGAATGTTAGTTGCGAAGGGTCAGACTCGTTCGAGTACCACAGACCTCTCAACTTGAAATATATGGCGCCGATGAGTATTTGTATACAAATAAGAGGGTGTGGAGTCCACCGAGCGTTGTGTCTTGGAGAAAATCGGTCGCAGGCTAGTTAAACTAAACAGTATCGGTCCATTGACTGTATTGAATGCTAGTCGAGCGTGCATTCAAGTGTTGGGCATGGCGGTGTGAGGTCCACTTGAGACCCTGTCTTCGAGTCAAACGCGCGTGTAGCGACGTATATCCTACGAAGCCTATGCTAGGGTGATACACCCGCTGTGGATGCTGCTACGAGACGCCTGGAGCGCGAGGCATCTTGAGGGTATATCCCTCTCCGTCAACCATACGCATTCTCCCATCTCACCACTTTTATCTCTCTCCCACCCATTTTTGTCAACCGTCAAAGATTTTGTTTGGGCCCACGGATAGCGAGTCTGCATCGATTGGTTCTATTTCTTAAGTCTGCATGAGTCCATGGGAGGGTTGAACGAGAAACAGAGTAGTGGATTTTAGCTTTCTTTTGGTCAGTGCTCAGTCTACATTTGTCTCGTGAACTTCTCTGCGATTCAAATTAGTCTCCGCGTTTTATCTCATATGTACATATCTATGAGTTATAAAAATGGATTCGAAAAAGTGCAAAAGGCTCATCGCCATTATGGAGCAGGCGTATTCGGCTCTTAGAGATAAACCCTCGCGTGCTGAGGCGCAGCAGTGGATAAAGTTCGGCAATGATAATTGTCGATTGCTGAGGAAGATTTTGCGGAAAAGTACAAAAACTATTGGTGAAAAAATTAGAATCCAGACCACAATTGCTGTGTTAATGTCACTTACGACAAAATTTAAAAAGAGTGGTTCCGGTGTTGCCTCAAATAAAGTGCAGTGGGTTGATCTCGAGACGGCGTTCAAGGGAAGAATACGTACGGGGATGGTCATCAACCTGCAGCATCGCGATCTACCCGACTTCTTGGATAATTCGAAACTACTTATCATCGCGAGATTAAAAAGAATGATGAATGGTTCTAAAAAGAAGAGGTGCAGACGTTCGTTAAAAGTGAATGTTATTCTGACATGCAAATTCAGAATCACAAAAAATGACGAAATTGTGGAGGAGAATAAAATGTTCAACACGAGGAATGAAATGATTCTTCGCTCAACGAATATTGAAGAGTGGTTTTCGGAGCACGTGAAGGAGAAATTATTATTAAAAGTGGAGCAATTCGAACAGAAGGAATCCGGCTGGTCTTTGGTTGAAATCATCAATCTACAATTCAACATGAATAAGTACACGCCGCTAAGAGGAGGATTATCGACGTTCGTGAGCGTTCCAAAGGATTTGCAGCTGAAGCGCGCCGTCGTTAACATAATTAACAACGACCATTATTGCTTCTTGTGGGCGGTCAACGCGGCGCTTTCTCCAGCAGTACAAGGAAATGGGGATCGCACGGCTTCATATCAAGATTTTCGGCGAGTGCTCGCGTATCAGGATTTTAGTTATCCAATGAAAGTTAACTCGATACCACGGTTTGAGCGATTAAATAAATTATGTATTATGTAGTTTATGGTGTAGAAAGTAGGAAAGGTAAATCGGATATCGTGCCGATATATTTAAGTAAGGAGAAGTCCGAACGAGACACGATACGTCTGCTCATGCTTGAAACCGAAGTTAAACTCGATGACAATAGTCCAGTGCACCATTTCGCGTGGATTAAGAATTTATCGCGATTAGTTAGTTCACAAATATCCAAACATAATCATGCGACTTGGTTGTGTGATAGATGTCTGTCTCACTTCCAAACGCAGGATAGATTAGACAAGCATAAACCCGATTGTTTTAGTGTTAATGGGTGCAAAATGATCCTTCCAAAAGATGGGGAAAACATTTTAAAATTCAAGAATTTCAAATATAAAGAAGACGTCCCATTCGCTATTTATGCGGATCTTGAATGTCTCTTGGAGCCTGATCAATCTTTACCGGGCAATCAGAAGCATGTACCTCATAGTATAGCTTTTTATGTACACTGTACATATTCGACTGAAATCTCGCAGTACAAATGTTATCGTGGTAAAGATTGCATCGAGTGGTTCATGAAGGAGTTGCGTGAATTAGCTGACTTTTTTACTCCGCTGGTACGTTACGTAACACCGATGAAAAAATTAAGCGCGATTCAGAAGCGTGAGTTTAAATTGGCAACCACGTGTCATATATGTGAGAATCCCTTTGATGCGAATGATAAAAAAGTCAGGGATCATTGTCATTTTACGGGGGAATATCGAGGGCCTGCGCATAATCAATGCAATTTAAATTATACAACGTCACACGTCATCCCAGTCATTTTTCATAATTTATCAGGCTACGATTCACATTTTCTAATTAAAGCGTTGGCAACAAAGATTGAAGGGTCAACTCAGCTTTTGCCTGTAAACAAAGAAAAATATATATCTTTCACAAAAATCGTGAAGTCAAAAGCTGTGCAATATCGATTTATCGATTCGTTCAGATTTATGCCGAGTAGCATACAAAAATTAGCATCGTATCTCGATGCGGAGGGAAAGGTGATAACGCGCAAACATTGTGATAGTGCAGAGGAATTTGAGCTACTCATCAGAAAAGGAGTCTTCCCCTACGACTATCTTGATAGTTGGAGTAAACTTGATGATACTATTTTGCCATCGAAGGAAAGCTTTTTCTCCAAATTAAACGACGAGAATATTAGTGACGGTGAATACGCGCACGCGGTAAATGTTTGGCGGGTATTTAAAATCAACGTATTTGAAAACTGATGTACTACTTTTAGCTGACATTTTTGAAAACTTCCGACGCACCTGCAAGAAAACGTATAATTTAGATCCTCTGCATTATTACACAGCGCCTGGTCTCGCTTTCGATGCGATGCTCAAATGTACGAGTGTGGAACTTGAACTTGTTGTACGCGAGGTCAACAAATTTAATTTAAAAGGTAATTTGGGATCGTTGCCAAATTAAGAGTGAAACTCAAGTTTGTTTATACAAACTAAATAACAAGTTTATTCAAAGAAAGATAATTAATTTGATCGTTGCCAATATTTCTTGATACAGTCGTCGATTTCTTTGAACATGAGCCTAACTCTGAGACCAACCTCTCTGTTCTCTAGTCGAGTTCAGACTGTCAATTTCCCGATCGCGATCCGCGAGGTGCAAATTGATGCGTCTGCAATTTTATTACCTGCCCATATTTGGGCATAAAGAATCGATCATCGCCTGATTCTTACTCGGCGATTTGTCGTTGCCGGGTGCACTGCCCGGGCATCATTCGATACTTACTCGGCAAATTCCTACACGTGTCGGCTTCGCGACGCGGTGGATTTGCCAGTAAGTATTTCCCAATGCATTCTCTGATTTATTTAATGCTTCTTTTAATTTTAATAGATAAAATAATTCGGGGTACAACATCCCTCCCCCCTTAAAGAGAAAAAATTGAGTTTACGAGATTTTTTCGTTTGGCTCGACGCCGTGCGTCGGCCGCTGTTATCGTTGGTTGTGGTCAGGTATCGGCTCATGTTTCACTCTCGTAACATTCAGCTGTGAGCTGCGCGGTTCATTCACTCTTCGCTCCACATTATTTGTGCATACGTTGATTTACAATGTCAATGTTACCTTTATTTAATTATTTGTGTATAGTTCCCGGTTATTAATGTTAACGAAAAAATTATTATTATTATTAATTTTTTTTTTTTTTTTTTTTTGTTGTACACGATTTATTTTTCTACATCGTGCTAGTACTTTGTTTGTTCCGTTGAAACCCTACCCGGAGGTTACCGACTGTTGTTTTTCGTTTTGGCGCTCGCGGCACAGCTGAGCGCGGACATGGCTTTAGCTGTACTTCCTCCGGTGGTGTTACGACTTCGATGGTCGTTCGTTGTCTTGGAATGTATTTGTATATAATGAAGATAATTAGCGCTACAAGTGCTATTGTCCCTATTGAATAACCACCTATGGTATAATAATATTGGTTTTCGTCCTTTGTAATTTTTTCTAAGTCCTTTTTTACTTGCTGAATTCGCATACCGATTTGGTTTAATTCCTGTGGGTTGTTTATAACCCTTTTTAATTTTAGTTGTTCACTCGCACTTTCCACTTTCGGTATAAGTTCGTTTTCGCTGATGCCTAGTGTTAGGTTAAATGATGGTAAATATGTGTCGAACACTTTCTGAGTAATTCGTCGCACTGTTTCTATTTTATAGTCCTTGGCAGTCACCGTGCATTTCCCTATCAAAGCCAGTATCCCTGAACCCTGAAGTTTTTCATACTTCTGGGGTTGATTATAACATTTAATTTCGACGGTCTCTGTCGTGGGAGTCACGTACAGCCATCTACCTGGTTGTTTCATAGTTATTATTATGGGTCTTTTTAGTGTTACAATTCGTTTTGCGCATTCGGTGTGTGCACTGTCTATGTTAGAATAGGTTACCACCTCGCAGGGTGCGTCTTCGTTTATGGATAATGACGGATGATGCGGCTTACATATGTATCTACTTTGTTTATGTTTGCATTCGTCGAGCTCGGCCTCGGACATTTTTAAATACCGCTGATGTTCCCTGTCTACTATTACGGGTTCCGCGTTTGTTTCGATGTATTGGTAGGTCTGATTCGCGGCGCGTGTCGGTAGCGGGTATGCTTTGCTGACGCGGTATTCTTGCGTTCCGACCAGCGGTATCTCTACTACTACTACTACTGCGTCGCGTCGGCTGAAGGCCTTAAGTTCTGCTATCTCTAGCAGGTTGTGTGCCTCGCTCCGTACTATCGGTGTGGGGAAGCTTCGACCCCTTGGTATGTGTGGGAGCGCGTCGGTAAGATACTCTATTAATTTGTTTGGCGTTATTACCTCTGGGATTATTATTCCATGCGACAGGTTGGACACAAAGCTTATCAGTTCGATTACCTCGTCTAATAATGATTCTATTATTGCGTTACCTATTCTTTGCGTTTATTCGGAGTTCATATATATATGTGGATATTTTTATTTCAATTTATTTTGTTTTATTTTATTTTATTTTATTTTATTTTATTTTTTTCTGGTGTATGTTTATACTCCGCACCGTATGTGGGTCCAGGTTAGGACTCCACAAAATGTTGTAGTCGGTTCGCATGAATTTTTACGGACTTCTTTCCCTTTTTTATCGTGTAATTCACCGCGGATTGTTTGGCGATTATTTCGTAGGGTCCGATTTTCTTTGGGGTTAATTTAGCCGATCGGCCTCGTCGTACTGTGGGGTCGTACACGAGGACCTTGTCTCCGACTTGGAATTCGGTTATTTTAGATTTTCTGTCGTAGTTTATTTTCGATTTTTCCTTCGCGGCGATGAGATGGGATCGGGCGAGTTTCCATGCGGCTCTTAATCGTTCTTTTAATTCTTGCACGTAGTCGTCGTAGGTGTAGGTGAGCCGCGGCTCTTGTTTCAATGCCGTCGGTATCTCCGCCCGGTCACCGTACACCAGCTCGTGTGGCGTGAGACCCGTAGCTGTGTGTGGCGTGGTATTATACATAAACATTGCGTATGGTAACCACTCGTCCCAGTTTTCCTGGTCTTCGTCGGCGTAATTTTTTAGGTATTCGGCCAATGTTCGGTGAGATCGTTCCAGAGCTCCGTTCGATTCGGGATGGTACGACGTCGTTTGAATTTTCGTTATCTTCAATAACTTGCACATTTCCTTAAATGTGTCGCTAAGAAAATTCGTCCCTTGGTCGGACAGAATGGTTCCCGGTGTCCCGTAACGGCATATTATTTCGGTCACGAGAGCTTTGGCTACTTCCTTAGCCTCTTGATTTTTTAGCGGTATTGCAGCGCTGTACTTGGTGAGAGCGTCCTGAAAGGTGAGTATGCATTTGTTTCCAGCGGAAGTTTCCGTTAACGGTCCTACGATGTCGACAGCGCATTTTTCGAATGCTCGGCTCGGTGTGTCGGTGATGACCATCGGTGCCCTTCCTCTCGGGAATATTTTATTTAGTTGACATTTTTTACATTTGGAAATATAGTCGTTGACTTCCTTCCTTATGCCTGGCCTGTGATATCGGAGCTGTATACGCTGGAGCGTCCTCGCCGTGCCCTGGTGCCCACCCAGGGGGGCATCGTGATATTCGCGTATTATTTTTCCGCGCTCTGCCTCGTCGGGACAGGTTCCGCCTATGCTGCGGCTATCTTCGTCGGAAGCATCGGGTTGCGCGTCGCCGCTATACTCTAGCTGCTGGTGGCTTGCCTCCCCGTGCTCCGCGTCCCCCTCTTCGCTCGTCCGCTTTGTGCGGCTGTTCGTACCCGCTGCCTCGCTGTCGACGCGGGTATCGCTCTCTCCGTCGCACAGCTCCGCTCTCGCTTACGCGCTCGCGGCGGTATCGGCCTCCTCGTCGCCCGCTAGTGCGCTCTCTCTCTTCTCGGCTCTCCTCTTTGTGCGGTCGTTCGTATCTGCCACTTCGCTATTTCCTGCTTGCTTTCTCGCTTGCGCTCGCGTCGTGGTGTATATTCGACTCAGAGCGTCGGCGTTCGTGTTAATTTTTCCGGCTTTATAATGTATTTCGATGTCGTGCTCGGATAATTTAATTTTCCATCGCATGAGCCGAGATCCTGGATCTTTTACTCCGAATAACCACGTGAGGGGTTTATGATCAGTAACCACCTTAAATCGGGTTCCATATATGTATGGTCGGAATTGTGTTGTTGCCCAGACGATAGCGAGCAATTCTTTCTCCGTCGTCGTGTAGTTTTGCTCGGCTTTATTCAGTGTGCGGCTCGCGTAGCACACGGGTAGATCTTGACCTACCTCGCCCTGCGATAGGATAGCTCCTATCGCCTTATCTGATGCGTCGGTCGTTACCACGAACTGTTTCTCGAAGTCCGGGTACTGTAGGATCGGTGCCGTTGTCAGCGTTGTTTTTAATTTTTCGAAAGCCTCGTCTTGCCTCGGAGTCCATTCGAATTTTACCTCTTTTTTGGTTAGCTCGGAGAGAGGTTTGGCTGTCTTCGCGAAATCTTTAATAAATTTCCGATAATATCCTGCTAGCCCTAGGAATGATTGTACGCCCTTAACGTTTTTTGGCGTAGGAAAATTTTTTACAGCAATGATTTTTTCAGGATCTGGTTTTACTCCCTTTACAGATATGACGTGCCCGAGGTACTGGGTTTCTTTTTTCAGGAAATGGCATTTTTTCGGCTGGATCGACAACTTGGCTTCTCTGAGTCGTTGGAAAATTTCTGTTAGTCGTTTATTGTGTTCTGCGAGCGTTGTTCCGTAGATTACGATGTCGTCCAAATATACGTAGCATTTTACCCCTTGCAGTCCGGACAATACGGAATTCATGAGTCTTTGGAAAGTCGGCGGTGCGTTTTTTAAGCCGAAGGGCATACGAGTGTACTCGAAGTGCCCTTGTGGTGTTGAGAATGCCGTTTTTTCTTTGTCGCTCTCCGCCATCGGGATTTGATGGAATCCCGAGGCGAGATCGAGCGTGGTAAAATACTGTGCTTTTCCCAACTGGTCCAATATTTCGGTGATATTGGGCAGTGGGTAGGAGTCTCCAATCGTAGCTTCGTTTAGTTTTCGGAAGTCTACGACGACTCTCATACGCGCTTTTCCCGTGGCGTCGGGTTTCTTCGCTACGACCAATAGCGGCGCGTTCCATTGGCTTCGGCTCGGTTGAATTATTCCATCGTTTAACATTTCCTGGGTTTGTTTCTGGACCTCCTTTTTGTGGGCCTCAGGTAGTCGATACGGGTTGACCTTGATCGGTCGAGTCCCTTCCTGGAGCGGTATAGAGTGCTCCGCCTTGTCCGTACATTTGAGTTTGTCCCCCTCCAGGTGAAATATATCTTCGTATTTCTCGCATATTTCTATGAGCGATTTGCGCTCTTCCTCATTCAGGTGGGCAGTCCGTAATTCCTCGCGTATTTTTTCTAGACGGCTCGCTCCGCTCGCTGCTCCGATTGTACTTATCTGGAGCGCCTCGGTGTCACCTTCGCCTGATAGCTCGGTCAGCGTCAGCGGTTCGAGCGTGACGGTCGGTCGCTGCACCCGTGCTTCTTTTTCCGTCGTGTTTACGATGCTCACGACGCAGCTGTTTCCCTTCGGCAGTGTGACACATGACCCTAGGATTATTCCTTTGCCTATTTCGATTTTTCGGACGAGTCCTATAAATTTGCTGCGTGTTTTTGCATGCAATAAATTTTCGCTTCGAGGGGGTAAATTTACGGTGGTTGCCCCGTCGATTAGCGGCATACAGTGTCCGTATAATTTTAATATTTCTCCCCCTAATATGTCGGCCTTGTGTTTTTTGATGAATTCCATTCCGAGCAATCCGTCGACGTTAAGCGGTACGTCGTTGCCTACGACGTAAAACCAATGTTTGATAGCGACCGTAGGGGTGTCCAGTGTCACCTGAGCGCGGCATAAGGGTTTTATTACTTTTCCCGCTACACCTGCTAGTTCGACGGCGGCTTCCTCGATCGGAGTGTCGGATGTCAGCGTGGATTCTTTCAGGATGCTGCACTGAGCTCCTGTGTCGGCCTTGAGAGTGAGGATGCCAATGCTTGCTACCGGCGATTCGATGTGGAAATCGCTTGCTGTCTCGCTCGGCGTTGGCAGGTCTACTGTGTACAGGCGTATCGTCTCGCGAGGTTTTTCCTCGCTTCCCCATGCGGTGAGGGTGTTCAGGCGCAGCATCCCCAGGGTTTTCTTTTCTGTCTCTGGTGCAGGGGTATTTCCTTGTCCCTGTCCGTTTTGTCCTTGACCGTTTTGTCCTGGATTATTATTTTGGCCTTGCCAATTATTTTGGCCTTGCCAATTATTTTGGCCTTGCCAATTATTTTGACCCTGGTAATTGTTTCGCCCCTGGTAGTTTCCTCGTCCGCGGTAATTTCCTCGACCTCGATAATTTCCACGTCGGCGGGAATTATTATTTCCGTTATTTCCCTGACTCTGATTACCTGCGGCTTCGTCGCGCAAGCGTCCTCGGCACTCGTTATAGACGTGTCCTTTCTTTTTGCAGTAGTTGCAGACTATTTCTACGGTATTTAGGGACCGTCGTCCCCCGGGTCCGGGTAGACTGGACCGTCCCGTCGGGCCCCTGCACTCCCTGGCGAAGTGCCCGGGCTTCCCGCAATTGTGGCATTTTTGCGCGGACTTGTCGCCATGCGTCTGCTTGTTGATGGAGTCGTTGCCCTGTACCGTTTTTTCTTCCTCCATGGCCCCCTTCATGGCCGACTGGAGGTCCGCAAACCCGCGTGCCTTGACTATCAGCTGATACTCGCGTCTGAGCCCCCTCTCGAAATTATTGAGGCCCATTTGACGGATGTATCCCTCGATCGTTTTTTTCTGAACGTCCGTGTCCTCGTTTATCGTGCTCGCGTCTATTAGTTCCATCATAATTTTCTCAAGTCTCTGTCCGAAAGCTAATACTGTCTCGTTCGGTTTCTGTTTGCTTGTATTGAATTCTACCTGTAACGCGGCGACTGTCCGTTGCGTCCCGTACAGTGCGGTCATTTCTTCCCTGAATTTTTTGAAAGAATTTATCTGTTTGTATTTTATGTCTTTTGCGGCTTTCCCTACTATTTTTGTTTTTAGCACGGCTTTCAACAGGTCGGGTCTGTCAGCCTCGGCTACCTGTTCGTCAGCGTATTCGTAAGCGTTTATTACATCGTCTACCTCCTCGGGTTTTGACCCGTCGAAACGCGGAATTAATGTTCTTGCCTCCTTCAACGTCATGTGTACGACGGCGTCCGGCATTTCGGGAGGTTCTAGTACGGTGTTATCAAGCAAAGAAAAATCTATTAAATTTATTCCGTAATTTCTTTCGGTCTCGACAGTATCGTAATACTCGTGTTCGGTTTCGCGCGAGGTGTCGGGTGACTCTAGCTCTAACCCGGATGATTTTACGCGCTTTTTTGGACGGATATTTTCTTCCGTCTCTACGGTTTCGAAATTTAGAAAATTATTTATGAATGAGTCTAGTGACCTTGACAATCCTCTTGTTCCCGGTAATTTTAAAGATCTCGCTCGATCGTCGTCGGACATATATTCCTAACTGGCTTTGATTTTCGCAACTAAAATTGTGACTGCCACTTACAGGAGTAGAATTTTCCACATCGCGGATTTTTGTCTTCCTCTCGTTCGGGATTGTACTTTGACGAGCTGCTGTCGTCCTTCCTGGATGCTGCTGATCCTTCCGGTAGTCCTCGGGACTCCTGGGTTGGTCTCTCCTCGTCGATCCTCGGGATGACGGTTGTCTCCGCTTCCTTCGTGGCCTCGACGTCTGTGTGTCGGGCTCGGCTACTCGCAATTCAACGTCTGCGTGTTGAACTTGCGTCGGTGTCTCCTTTCAACGTCCGCGTTGTCGAGACTCGGTGTCACCGGTGTTGGTGAATAATACTTTTTCTGTGCGTGTCGATGCTGACGTTTGCACTGGTCTTTTCGGCACTTGCCGTCGTTAATTTCTTGTTATGTTTGTGTACAAGACTTTTGGCGAATCCCACCGCTGCCACCAATTTTGTTGTACGCGAGGTCAACAAATTTAATTTAAAAGGTAATTTGGGATCGTTGCCAAATTAAGAGTGAAACTCAAGTTTGTTTATACAAACTAAATAACAAGTTTATTCAAAGAAAGATAATTAATTTGATCGTTGCCAATATTTCTTGATACAGTCGTCGATTTCTTTGAACATGAGCCTAACTCTGAGACCAACCTCTCTGTTCTCTAGTCGAGTTCAGACTGTCAATTTCCCGATCGCGATCCGCGAGGTGCAAATTGATGCGTCTGCAATTTTATTACCTGCCCATATTTGGGCATAAAGAATCGATCATCGCCTGATTCTTACTCGGCGATTTGTCGTTGTCGGGTGCACTGCCCGGGCATCATTCGATACTTACTCGGCAAATTCCGACACGTGTCGGCTTCGCGACGCGGTGGATTTGCCAGTAAGTATTTCCCAATGCATTCTCTGATTTATTTAATGCTTCTTTTAATTTTAATAGATAAAATAATTCGGGGTACAACAAACTCCTGACGGATGTAAAATATGGTATTATTTATCGAAAAAGGTATTCGTGGAGGGGTCGCTCAGTGTACGAATCGATATGCCAAAGCGAATAATCGATATATGGGTGAAGATTTTGATTCAAGCGTCGATGAATCTTATCTCATGTATTACGATGTTAATAATCTGTATGGTGCGGCAATGAGCCAATTTTTACCTCGCGGCTCGTTCGAATGGATGGTGAATTTTGAAAATATCGACGTTACTGAAATCGCTGACGACTCTCCTGTGGGGTACATACTTGAAGTCGATTTAGAATATCCACAGGAGCTCCACGATCAACACAAAGATTTACCATTATGCCCTGAGCACTTCATACCCCCCATAGCCGGCTGTAATCAATCAAAATTAATGACAACGCTATCACCAAAAAAAAATTATGAAATTCACTATCGTAATTTAAAGCAGGCTCTCAACTTGGGCTTAAAATTATCGAAAATTCACAAAATATTACAATTCGAGCAAACTCCATGGCTGAAAAAATATATCGATTTGAATACCGATTGTCGCAAAGAATCGAAAAATGACTTCGAGAAGAACTTTTATAAGTTAATGAACAATGCTGTCTTCGGGAAAACGATGGAAAATGTTAGGAAACATCGAGAAGTCAAGCTTGTTACTAAATGGCGTGGGAGACATGGAGCACGCGCTCTTATAGCGAAAGCGACGTTTCATAGCTGCACAGTCTTCGATGATAACAATATGGTGATTATTGAATTAAACAGAGCTGCAGTTAAATTCAATAAACCAATATATACCGGCCTCACGATTTTGGATATTTCGAAGATATATATTTACGATTTCCATTATAATTACATGAAAACCAAATTCAATGACAGCGCAAAGCTAATGTATACTGATACTGATAGTCTGATTTATCATATTACCACGCCCAATATATTTGAGACGATAAAGGATGATTTGCACAAATTCGATACTTCTGATTATCCGGTTAACAATGTGTATGAAGTGCCATTAGCCAACAAAAAAGTACTGGGATTGATGAAAGACGAGAATAATGGCAGAATAATGACTGAGTTCGTGGGTTTAAGAGCAAAAATGTACTCCTACAAGGTTAAGGATGATGAGAGGGACAAGAAACGAGCTAAGGGTGTGAAAACATCAACCTTAAAAAGAATCACGTTTTTAGACTACAAAGACTGTTTGTTTCATCACAGAAATATGGTGAAACCACAATGTTTGATACGTAGCCGTAAGCATATTGTACAAACAATTACGCAAAATAAGTTGGCTCTTAGCTGGAACGATAACAAGCGAATTTTGCAGCCTGGCACTACTGATACTCTACCGTGGGGTTACAAACAATAATCCAATTTTGGATGTGATAATAAAAGGTACACATCATATATTCTTTTAATTTTAATGAAAAATTGTATTAGAAATAGATACAAATTATTATCTATATATATATATATATAATGTATAAATGTGTATAATGTGTATAATGTGTATAATGTATATAATGTATTAAAAAAAAAAAACATCGTAAATTTTTACTAAATAACTAATATTCTATGCTCGCATCGTCGGGTACATCCTCGCGGTGATGAGCCAACTGCTCACGAGCCGCCAAATCCTCAAAGTATGCGGATTCATATCCTGTAACATACATAATTCAATTAATAAAGAAATCAACATTTTCTCTCATTTTTGAAAATGTTGCGTTAAAATTATTCTACTCACCAACATCAGATGACTCTGACATACTGGGGAGCTGAAGGTCATCATCATCATCCTCATCGTCGACCCCCTCCATATCATAGAGGAATTCTTCCTCTTCCTCTTCCTCCACCTCTTCATCCTCCCCAATATCGGCGAGGAGTCGGCGGCGCGCTTCTGCATTCGCGAATCTTCCTTCCTCGTCATCTGTTGTCTCGCTCTCGCTATCGTTGTCGGTGTTGCTGTCGTTGATGTCTTCGTGTGGAGGCGATCTTTCCTCAACAGCAGCATCCTCCCCCTCGTCGCTCGATGGATGCAGTCTGTCGACAGGTTCGATGTAGGCAGGCGCACGTACCCAACTTATTGGGGCATCAGCATCAATCCACGCGGGGGAGGAATTTCTCGAGATTGATGACCCCGGGACGGCACCATCGACTTGCCGAAACTCATCCCTCATAGCGGCAGCAGTGGCGGCAGCAGTAGCGGGTCCGGGGTTGACCGTATCCCATGCGGTCATGCCCCAATTCTCGGGGGGTCCCGCTACACCGTCACCGATCTGAATGAAAGCGTTCGGCGGCGGGAATGGTGCAAATTTATCAATATTTGCATCATT
Organism: Ichneumon xanthorius; assembly: GCA_917499995.1. Classification (NCBI taxonomy): domain Eukaryota; kingdom Metazoa; phylum Arthropoda; class Insecta; order Hymenoptera; family Ichneumonidae; genus Ichneumon; species Ichneumon xanthorius. The sequence continues at coordinate 219,134 of CAKJTD010000108.1, forward strand.
CTCGGCCTCGCTATCATCTTTATGATGACGATCGCAGTCGGGTCTACCCTCGAAGGCCTTGAACCGCTGCTCGCTCGCAGGCAAGTGTTTATAGCATTGTGCTAGAAATTACAAATAATTTAATAAATTAAATTTTTAAATGATAAATTAAATTTTTAAATGATAAATTAAATTTTTAAATGATAAATTAAATTTTTAAATGATAAATTAAATTTTTAAATGATAAATTAAATTTTTAAATGATAAATTAAATTTTTAAATGATAAATTAAATTTTTAAATGATAAATTAAATTTTTAAATGATAAATTAAATTTTTAAATGATAAATTAAATTTTTAAATGATAAATTAAATTTTTAAATGATAAATTAAATTTTTAAATGATAAATTAAATTTTTAAATGATAAATTAAATTTTTAACGTTAAAAATAAAACTTACAGCGTCTCTTGAAGAGTCCAACGAAGATTGGCAACTTGAGCCACTTCCGAAGGCGGAGAATCCGGACCACTGAATCGAGAAGATCCCGATTCCAAAATAACCCTTTGAGGTACGCGGCGACGATGTCCTCTTTCGCGGCTGCGCACAAAACCCCCCGCA